>RXID01020918.1:0-14474 GCA_005019695.1 Trichopus zeylanicus subsp. travancoricus
AGTCATAGTAGTAGGAGAGGTAGTAGTCCTTGTCATTATTGGAAACGTAGTAGTAGTTGTTGTTGTTGAAGTACTTGTAGTTGTAGTAGTAGTAGCAGTCATAGTTGTTGTGGTAATATTAGTAGTAGCAGTGGTAGCTGTAGCAGAGGTAATAGTAGTTGTAGAAGTTGTAGCTGTATAGTTGTAGCAGTAGAAGTACCAGGAGATGTAGTAGTAGTAGTAGTAGAACTAGCAGCAGTTGCAATGGCAGCTATAATAGCAGTGGAAGTAATACTATAGTAGTTATTGTTCTTGCGGTAGTAGTCATAGTAGTAGAAGTTGTACTAGTAGTCGTATTAATAGCCACAGTAGTAGTAGAAGTGGTTGCATTAGTAGTAGTAGCAACAGTAACAGTAGTAGTAGCAGCAGCAGCAGCAGGAGTAGTAGTAGTAGCAGCAGCAGTAGTAGTAGTAGCACTAGTAGTAGGAGAAATAGTAGTAGTATAGGTAGTAGCAACAACAGTAGTAGTAACAGTAGTAGTAATAGTAGCAGTGGTGGTAGTAGTCGTAGTCATAATAGTAGCAGTCATAGCAGTTGTAGTAGTAGTAGTTGTTGTAATGACAGCAGTAGCAACATTAGTGGCTGTAGTAGTATTACTAGCAATAGTAGTAGTTGTTGTTGTTGTACTAGCAGCAGCAGCAGCAGTTGTAGTAGTAGTAGGAGTAGTAGTAGCAGAAGTAGTCCTCGTAGCACCAGCAACAGAAGTAATAGTAGTGGTAGTAGTAGCAAAAGTAGTAGTAGTTGTACTAGTAGAAGTTGTAGTAGATGCAGTAGCAGTAGTAGCAGTAGTAGCAGTAGTAGTAGTTGTAGTGGTAGCCACAGTAGTAGTTGCAGTAGTAGTAGTAGGAGTAGTAGTAATTGTTGTTGTAGTAGTAGAAGTAGCGACAGATGTGGCAGCTGTTGTAGTAGTACTAGCAACAGATATAGCAGTCATTATAGTAGCATTAGCAGTAGTATCGGTTGTCGTAGTAGTAGTAGTAGTAGTAGTAGTAGTATTAGTAGTAGTAGTTGTTGTTGTTGTTGTAGGGGAGGTCATAGTAGTAGTAGTATTAGCAATAGTAGCAACAACAGTAGTAGTTATAGTAACAGCAATAATAGTAATTCTTGCAGCAGCAGCAGTAGTAGTTGTAGAATAAGTAGTAGTAGTAGAAGCAGCAGTAGTAGTAGTAGCAGTAGTAGCAATAGCAGTAGTAGTAATAGAAAGATAAATAGTGGGAGTAGTAGTAGTGGTAGCAGTAGCAGCAACAGAAGTAGTAGTTATTGTAATAGTAGCAGTACTAGTATTAGTAGTACTAGGACTAATACTAATAGTAGTAGTAGCAATAGGTGTAGTAGTAGTTGTTGTAATAGCAGTAGTAGGAGAAGCAGTAGTAATTGTGATAGTAGTAGTAGCGTTGCAGCTATTGCAGTCGTAGTAGTAGCAGTAGTTGCAACAATAGTAGTTATAGTAGTAGCAATAGTAGTAGTAGTAATTGTTGTTATTTTTGTAGTAGTAGTAGCAGAGTAGTAGTTGTATTAGTAGTAGTAGTCGTTGTTGTAGTAGAAAAATTAGGAGTAGTAGTTGTAGTAATAGTAGTAGTAGTAGAAGTAGTAGTAATAGTAGTAATCATTGTAGCAGTTATAGCAATAGCTGTTGTAGTAGTTGTGGTAGCAATAAAAGTTATAGTGGTAGTAGCAGCAGTAGTAGTTGTTGTTGCAGTAGTAGTAGCAGTTGTAGTAGTAGTAGCAGCAGTAGTAGTATCAATTGTAGTAGTAGTAGCAGCAGTAGCAGTAGTACTAGTAGTTGTAGTTGTAGTAGTAGTAGCAGCAGCAGTAGTAGTATTATTAGTAGCTGTAGTAGAAGAAGAAGAAGTAGTAGTAGTAGTAATAGTAGTAGTAGTAGTAGTAGTTAATGATGTTTTTGTTGTTGTAGTAGTAGTAGTAGTATTAGTAGTAGTAGTTGTAGTAGTAGGAGTAGTAGTACTATTAGCAGTGGGAGTTGTAGTAGTACTAGTTTTAGTTGTAGTTGTAGTAGCACCAGCAGCAAAAGCATCACCAGCAGTAGTAGTAGTTGTTGTTGTTGTTGTTGCTATTGTTGTTGTTGTTGTTGTAGTAGTAGTAGGGGAAGTAGTGGTTGTTGTAATACTAGTAGTAGTAGTAGTAGCAGCAGCAGCAGCAGAAGTAATAGTAATTGTGGTAGTAATTGAAGTAGTAGGAATAGTATTTATAGTAATAGTAGTAGTTGTTTTATTTGTAGCAGCAGCGGTAGTAATAGTAGTAGCGGTAGTAGTAGTACTACTACTACTAGTAGTAGTAGTAGCAGTAATAGGGGTAGGATTAGTGGTAGTAGTAGCAACAGTCGTAGTTGTAGTTATAGCAGCAGCATTAGTTGTTGTCGTAGTAATAATATTAGCGCTAGTAGTAGTAGGAGTAGGAGTTGGAGAAGTAGTAGTAGTAGTTATAATAGTTGTGGTAGTTGTAGTAAGAGCTACAGCCGTAGTAGTAGAAGTAGTAGTTGCGGTAGTAGGATTAGTTGCAAAAGTAGTAGTAGGTGTAGAAGTAGGAGTACGATTTGGAGTAGGAGTAGTAGTTGTTATTGTAGTAATGGTAGTAATAGTAGTAATAGGAGTAGTAGTAGGAGTAGTAGCAATAGTAGTTGTTGTAGTAGTAGGATTTATAGTAGTAGTAGTAGTAGTTGCAGTTATAGTAGTAATAGTAGCAGTTGTAGTAGTTGGAGTAGTAGAAGTAGTAGTAGGAGTAGTAATAGGATTAGGAGTTGGAGTACAAGTAGTAGCAGCAGCAGTAGTAGTAGTAGTCATAGTAGTAGTCGTAGTAGTAGTTGCAGTAGTAGGAGTAGTAGTAGTAGTAATAGTTGTTGTCATTGTAGAAATAGTAGTAGTAGTTGTAGTAGTATAGTAGGAGTAATTGCAGCAGCAACGGTATTAGCATTAGTTGTACTAATAGTATAGTAGTTGTAGTAGTAGCAGAATTAGTAGTAGTAGTAGTAGTAGTTGTAGTACTGGGGTTAGTAGTAGTAGTAGTAGTTGTAGTAATAGGAGGAGTAGTAGTTGTAGTAATAGGAGGAGTAGTAGTAGTAGCAATAGGAATAGTAATAGGAGTAATAGGAGTAATAGTAGGTGTAGCAGTAGAAGTAGTCGCAATAGTGGCAGTAATACTAGTAGAAGTAGTAGTAGCAGTAGTAGCAGCAGCAGTAGTAGTAGTAGTAGTAGTTGTTACTGCAGTAGCAGTTGTGGCAATAGAAGTAGTGGCAGAAGTAGCAGCAACGATTGTATTAGTAGTAGGACTAGTAGTAGTAGTGGCAAAAGTAGTCACCGTAGTACAAGTCGCAGTACTAGTACTAATAGTAGTAGTAGTGGTAATAGTAACAGAAGGTGTTGAAGTTGTAGTAGTAGCAGTAGTAGTAGCATAAGTAGTTGTACTAGTAATAGTAGTTGTTGTTTGTGCATTTGTAGTAGCAACAATAGTAATATTAGTAGCGGTAGTAATAGTAGTACTAGTAGTAGTAGTTGTAGTAGTAGTAGAAGTAGAAGTAGTAGGGGTAGGAGTAGTGGTAGTAGTTGCAACAGTAGTAGTAGTAGTTATAGCAACAACATTAGTTGTTGTAGTAGTAATAGTATAGCACTAGTCGGAGTAGGAGTAAGAGTTAGAGTAGGAGTAGAAGTAGTAGTAGTAAAAGTCGTGGTAGTAGTAGCAGTAGTAGCAGTAGTAGTAGCAGAAGTAAGAGTTGTAGTAGTTGGATTAGTTGCAAAAGTAGTAGTAGGTGTAGTAGTAGTTGGAGTAGAAGTAGTAGTTGTTGTTGTAGTAATGGTATTATAGTAGTAATAGGAGCAGTAGTAGGAGTTGTAGCAGAAGTAGCAGTGGTTGTAGGAGGAGTTGTATTAGTAGAATTAGTAGTAGGAGTAGTAATAGGGGTAGGAGTTGGAGTGGTGGGAGCAGTTATAGTAGTAATAGTAGCAGTTGTAGTAGTAGTTGTAGTTGTAGAAGTAGTAGTACGAGTAGTAATAGGAGTAGGAGTTTGAGTATAAGTAGTAGTAGTGCTAGTAGTACTAGTAATCCTAGTAGTAGCAATAGTAGGAATAGCAGTAGCAGTAGTTGCAGTAGTTGGAGTAGTAGCAGTAGTAATAGTTGTTGTTGTAGAACTAGTAGTAGTAATAGTAGAAATAGTAAAAGTAGGAGTAGTTGGAGTAATAGTAGCAGCAGCAGCAGTATTAGCATTAGTTGGAGTAGTAGTTGTTGTTGTTGTAATAGCAGGATTAGTAGTAGTAATAGTAGTAGTAGTAGTAGTTATAGTAGTAGTTGTATTACTGGTTGCAGTACTAATAGTAGTAATAGTAATAGTAATAAGTAATAGTACTAGTAGTAGGAATAATACTAGTAGTAATAGGAGTAGTAGTAGCAGTAGTAGTAACCGTAATAGTAGCAGAATAAGAAGTAGCGCTAGTAGTAGTAGTAGTAGTGGTAGCACTAGCAGCAGTAGCAGTAGTAGTAGTAATTGTAGTAGTAGGAGTAGGTGTTGGAGTAAGAGAAGTAGTAGGAGTAGTAGTTGTTGTTGTTGTTGCTAGAGTAGTAGTAGTATTAGCAATAGAACTAGTAGCTGAAGTAGTAGTAACAGTAGTTGAAGTAGTAGTAGGACTACTAGTAGTAGTAACAAAAGTAATAGTCACAATAGTAGAAGTCGCAGTACTAGTATTAGTAGTAGTAGTAGTAGTATTAGTGGTAATAGTAATAGAAGGAGTTGAAGTTGTAGTAGTAGCAGTAGTAGAAGCAAAAGTAGTTATGGTAGTAATAGTAGTAGTAGTAGTAGCAGTAGTAGCAGTAGTAGTAGTAATAGGAGAAGGAGGAGGAGGAGGAGGAGGAGGAGGAGTAGTAGTAGGAGTAGTGGTAGATGTAGTTGTAGTAGTAATAGCAGAGTAGTAGTTATAGTTGTAGGAGAAGCAACACAGCAGTTGTAGTGTTAGTGGTGGTAGTATTAGTGGCTGCAGTAGTAGTCGTAGTAGTAGTAGTGGTGGTAGTATTAGTGGCTGCAGTAGTAGTCGTAGTAGTAGTAGTAGTAGTAGTAGCAGCAGTAGTAGTGATATAAGTAGTAGCAATAATACCAATAGTAGTCATAATAGTAGTAATAGTAGCAGTAGTGGTAGCAGACGTAGTATTAGTAGCAGTTGAAGTAGTAGTAGTAGGGGTAGCAGAAATAGTATTAGTAGCCATACAAGTAGTAATAGTGGCCACAGTAGCAGAAGTAGTAGCAGTAGTAGCCGCAACAGCATTAGTAGTGTAGTACGAGTGGTAATAGTAGCTGTAGTAGCTGTAGTCGCTGTAATACTAGTAGTAGCAGTGGAAGTAGTAGCAGCATCAATAGTACTAATAGTAATAGTAGGAGTAGCAGTATTAGAAGTAGTAGTAGTCGTACTAATTGTTGCAGCAGTAGGAGCAGTAGTAGTAGCAGTAGTAGTTGCAACAAAAGTAGCCTAGTTGTGTCAGTAGCTACAATTGTAGTAGTAGTTTTAATAGTACCAGCAGTAGTAGTAATTGCAAGAGTAGCAGTTGCAATAGGGGCAATTGTAGTATTATTAGAAGTAGCAACTGTAGCGATAGTAGTAGTAGTAGTAGCGGTAGTAGGAGCAGTAGTATTAGCAGCAGCAGCTGCAGTAGTAGAAAGAGCAGTTGCACTAGTAGAAGTTGTAGTAGGAGCAGTAGCAGTAGTAGTTGTAGTAGTAGTAGACGTAGTAGTAATAATAGTAGTAATAGCAGTAGTAGCAGCTGTAGCAGCAACTGTAGCAGTAGCAGTAGTAGTAGTAGTTGTAGTAATAGTTGTAGCAAAAGTAGTACCAATAGTAATTATAACAGTTGTAGTAGAAGTAGTACAAATAGTATTAGTAGTAGTAGTAATAACAATAGTAGCAGCAGCAGTAGTAACGGAAGTTGTTGTAGTAGTAGTTATTGTTGTTGTAGTAGTGGAAGTAGTGGTAGTAGTAGTTAGTAGTAATAGTAGTAGTTGTAGTAGTAGTAGCCGCAATTGTAGCATTATTAATAGTAGTTGCAACAACAACAACAGACGTATTAGAGTCGCAGTAGTTGTTGTAGTGGTAGTGGCAGTAGTAGTAGTAGTAGTAATAATTGTAGTACTACACCTACCAAAACTACTATTATTACTAATAGTACTACTACAAATACTACTATTACTACAATTAGTACTATTCATAGTATTTCAACTGCTGCTGCTACTACTACTACTATTACTCTACTATTACTATTGCTAATACAACTACTAATACTACTTCTACTTCTTCTAGTACTATTGCTGCTGTTGCTACCGCTAATGCTGCTAGTGCTACTGCTAATATTACTAATGCTTCTACTATTATTGCTACTGCTACTGCTACGAATGCTGCTGTGACTACTACCACAGCTACGAGTGCTATTGCAACTTCTACTACCACGACAACTACTACCACTATGACAACTACTACGACTGCTACTACTACTACTATTGCTACTGCTACTATTACTACTACTACTACTACTGCGGCTACTACTACTAGTACTGCTAAAACTACTACAACTGTTACAACTATTATTACTATGACTATTACTACTACTACTACTAGTACAACTACTACAACTACTTCTACTACTACCACTACTATTGCTACTACTACTACTACTACTACTAGTAACTACTACTATTACTATTGATGCTGCTACTACTACTGCAACTGCTACTACTATTGCTACTACTATTGCTACTACTGCTACTAGTACTTCTGCCACTACTTCTACTGCTACTACTTTTGCTACTCCTACTACTGCTACTACTATTGCTACTACCATTACAACTACTAACTACTACCACAACTATTGCCACTACTGGTACTACTTCTTCTACTACTACTACTGCTGCTGATACTGCTGCTACTATTACTACTACTACTTCTACAACTACTACTATTGCTACTACTGCCACTACTGCTGCTACTATTGCAACAACTACTGCTACTACTATTGCAACAACTACTGCTACTACTACACAACTGTTGTTTCTACTACTACTACCAATACTACTACAATTGCTACTACTACTGCTTCTACAGCAATAGCTAATACCAATACTACTATAATTACTACTATTGCTGCTGCTGCTGCTACTATTGCTGATACAACTGCTGCTACTACTATTGCTTCAACAGCTACTACTGTTGCTGCTGCTCCTGCTGTAACTACTAATCCTACTACAACTACTACTACTTCTACTTCTACTGCTACTGCTACAACAAGTGCTAGTACTACAACTACTACTATTACTATTACTACTATTGCTACTAATAGTACAACCTCTACAACTACCTCTACTGCAACTACTACTACTACTACTACTACTACTTCTTCTCCTACAACTACAACAACTACTACTACTACTTCTCCAACAACTGCTGCTACTACTACAACTACTACTGCTACAATTACTGCTACTGCTTGTATTACAACAACTACTGCTACTACTACTAATACTACTACCACCACCACAACTACTACTTCTGCTACTTCTCCTACTACAACGACAACAACAACAACTACTGTTATTGCTACCCTAGCTACTTCTCATACTACTAGAGCTACTGCTAGTACTACTACTACTACTACTTCCCGTACTACTACTTTTACTGCTACTACTACCTTTATTACTACTGCTACTACTACTATCGATGCTGACGCTTCTACTAGTACTCCTACTACTACTACTTCTACTACTAATGCTATTGATACTACTACTACTACTACAACAACAACAATAACAACTACTACTACTACTACTATTATTATTACTATTATAGCTACTAATAGTACTACTTCTACAATTACTTCTACTGCTGCTACTACTACCGCTACTGCTACTTCTCGAATAACTACTATAGTTGATACTATTACTACTGCCACAACTACTGCTACTACTAATAGTACTACAATGACTGCTACTACTACAACTACTATTGCTACTACTACCACTACCACAACAATTACAACTGCTACTACTACCACTACCACAACAACTACTATTGCTACTTCTGCTACTACTGCTACTACTTCTCCTACTGCTACTGCTACTCTAACTACTTCTCTTACTGCTACAACTACTGCTACTTCTACTACTACTGCTACTACGGCTTCTCCTACAACTACTACTACTGCTACACTACTTTTATTACTACTGCTACTAATACTGGTTCTACTACTAATTCTGCTGCTACTGCTACTACTATTGGTACTTCAACTATTACTGCTACTACTACTACTACTACTACTACTACTACTACTATAGCTATGACTGCTACTACTACTACAACTACTACTCCTACTACTCCTGCTACAACTTTTGCTACTACTACTAATACTATAGCTGCTACTACTATATCTACTATAAATACTACTACTATAGCCACTACAAGTAGTTGTAGTAGTAATAGCATTAGTAGGAGTAGTATTAGGAGTAGTTTCAGGAGTGGGAGTTGGAGTAGTAGTAGTAGTAGTAGTATTAGTAGTAGCCATAGTTGTTATTATTGTAGTAGCAGCAATAGTAATAGTAGTAGCAATAGAAGTAGCAGTAGTAGTAGTAGCAACAGCAAGATCAACAACTGTGGTAGTAGTAGTAGTAGTTATATTACCTGTAGTGCTAGTAGTTGTTGTTGTTATTATTGTAGTAGTAGAAGCAGTGGTAGCAATAGTAGCATTAGTAAGTGTAGTAGTAGTTCTAGTAGTAGGAGAAGTAGTAGGAGGAGTAGTAGTAACAACAACAATAATAGTAGTAGTAGTAGCAATAGTAGTAGTAGTGGTGGTGCAGTAGTAGTAGTAGTAGTAGTAGCAGTAGTAATAATTATAGTAATAATAGTAGCAGTAGTTAAGTAGTAGTAGTTGTCCAAGTAGTAGGAGTAGTAGTTGGAGTTGGTGTAGGAGTAGAAGTAGTAGTAGGTGTAATAGTATTAGTGGTAGTAGTTGTAGCAGTAGAAGTGGTAGTGTTAGTATTAGTAGTATGAGTAGTAGTAGTAGTAGTTGTAGTTATAGTAGTCGTATTAGTAGTAGTAATAGTTGTGGTTTTAATAGTGGCAGCAGTAGTAGTAGTAGTGGTAGTAGTAGTACTAGTAGTAGTAGTAGTAGTAGTAGTAGTTGTTGTTGTTGTTGTTGTTATTATTGTTATTGTTGTACTAGTAGCTATAGAAGTAGTAGCAGTGTAGTATGAGTTGGAGTAGGAGTCATTGTACGAGTATTATTTGGAGTATGGGTAGTAGTAGTTGAAGTAGTAGTAGTAGTAGTAGGATTTGGAATATGAGTGGTAGTAGCGGTAGTTGTAGGAGTAACTGGCATAGTAGCAAAAGCTGTAGTAGAAGTAGGTGTAGGAGTAGTAGTAATTGTAGTAGTAGTAATAGTAGGAGTTGTAGTAGCAGCATCTGTTGTTGTGATAGTAGTTATTATTGTATTCGTAGTACTAGTAGTAGTAGAAGTAGTTGATGGACTAGTAGAAGTAGCAGCTATACTTGAAGTAGATGTAGAAGTAGTAGTAGTAGTAGTCGTTGTGGCAGTAGTTGGAGTAGGAGTAGTTGGGGGAGTAATAGTAGTAATGATAGTAGTTTTAGGAGTAGTAGTACTAGTAGTAGTAGTTATAGCTACTGTGTAGTAATAGTAGCAGTAGTAGTAGCAGTAGTATTAGTAGTAGTAGTAGGACTAGTAGCAGGACTAGTAGTAGTAGTTATAGCTACTGTGTAGTAATATTAGCAGTAGTAGTAGCAGTAGGACTAGTCGCAGGACTAGTAGTAGAGGTAGTAGTAGTAGTAGTGGCAGCAGCAACATCAGTAGCAATAGTCCTAGTAGTAGTTGTTGTAGTAGGAGTTGGTGAAGGGGTAGGGGTAATATAGTAATATGAGAAGTGGTGGTAGTAGAAGAAGTAGTAGGAGGAGGAGTAGTAGTAGTGTCATAAGAGTAGAAATTGAAATGGTAGCTATAATAGTGTTAATTGTAGAACTACTAGTAGTAATATGAGTAGTAGTTGTAGTTGTAGCAGTTATAGTAGTAGCAGTAGTGGTAGTTGCAATAGTAGTAGCAATAATAGTGGTAATTGCCTTAGTAGGATTTGTAGTAGTAGTTGTAGTGGTAGTAGTAGTAATAGTTGTAGAAGTACTTATAGCAATACTAGTCATCATATTAGTAGTCGTAGTAGTAGTAGTAATAGTATTAGTAGTAATAGGTGTACTAGTAGTAGTAGTACTAGCAACTGTAGTGGAGGTAGTAGTAGGAGTAGTAGTAGCAATAGCACTAGTAGTCATAGCAGCAGCAGCAGTGGCAGTAGTAGTAGTGGTAGTAGTAGTAGCAGTAGGAGTGCTTGTAGTAGTAGCAATAGTAGTAGTAGAAGTAGTAGTAGTAGTAGTTGTTGTAGTAGTAGGAGTAGTAGTAGTAGTCGCAGCAGTAGTAGCAGTCGTAGTAGTAGTAAAAATAGTACAAGTAGTAGTAGTAGTGGAAGTAGTAGAAGCAATAGCATTAGTAGTGGCAGTAGTAGTAGAAGCAGTAGTACTAGCAGAAGGAGGAGTAGTAGTAGCAGCAACAACAACAGTAGTCGCAGCCGTAGTAGTAGTAGTAGTCATCGCAGCAGTTGTAGTTGGAGTAGCTATATTTGCAATAGTAATTACAACAGCAGTAATAGTAATAACAATAGTAGCAGCAGCAACAACGGTCGTAGTAGTAGTAGTATTAGTGATGGTAGTATTAATAGTGGTAATAACAGTTGTAGTAGTTGTAGTTGTACTAGTAATTGAAGTCGTAGTAGTAATACTGGTAGCGAAAGTAGCAGCAGCTGCAGTAGCAATAGTAGTAATAATAGGAGTAGTAGAAGAAGAAGAAGAGGTATAAGACGAAGAGGAAGTTGTAATAGTAGCAGTAGTGATTGTAGTTGTAGTGGTAGTTGCAGTAATTGTAGTACTAGTGGTTGTAGCAACTACTGTAATAGCAATAGTAGTAGTAGTAGTAGCAACAGTAATAGCAGCAGTAGTGCCAGAAGTATCAACAGTAGCAGTAGTAGTAGTAGTAGTATCAGTAGCTATAGTAGAAGTAGTAGTAGTAGTAGTAGGTAGTAGTAGCAGTTGTAGTTGTTGTAGTAGTAGTAGTAGTAGCAGTAGTAGTGGTAGCCGTAGTAGTCGTATATTTGGTAGTAGCAGAAGAAGTTTTAGTAGCAACAGAAGTAGTAGTAGCGGAGGTAGGAGCAGTAGTATTATAGCAGCAGTAGTAGTAATAGTAGTTGTTGTTGCAGTAGTGGCAGCCGCAGTAGTAGTACCAGTGGTTGCAGTAATAGTAATAGCTGTAGTAGGAACTGCAGTAGAAGTAGCAGTAGCAGTAACATTAGTAGTAGTATTGGCAGTAGTAGTACTAGTAGCCGTGTAGTAGTAGTTGTACTAGTAGCCATATTGTAGTAGTAGTAGTAGTAGTAGTAGTAGTAGTTGTAGCAGTAGTAGAAGCAGCTGCAGCACTCGTAGCCATAGTAATAATCGCAACAGCAGTCATAGCAGTAGTACTACTATTGCTGCTCTGACTTCTGTTGCTATTACTACTATTTTTACTACTACTGCTACTCGTAATACACCTACAAAAACTACTACTTTTACTGATAGTACTACTAGGATTACTGCTACTACTATGATTAATACTACTACTATTGTTTGAACTACTACTACTACTACTACTACTACTACTACTATTACTACAATTACTACTGCAACTACTACAACTTCTACTTCTACTAGTACTACTGCTGTTGCTGCTGCTGCCACAGCTGCTGCTAATGATGCTACTACTACTGCGACTATTACAATGCAACTACTAATATTATTACTGCTACTGCTATGACTGCTGCTAAGACTACAACCATGGCTATGAGTGCTGCTACAACTTCTACTACTACTACAACTACTACTATTGCACTACAACTACGATTGCTACTGCTACCGCTATTACCACTGCTACTGCAACTACAACTACTACAATAACTACTAGTACTACTACTAACACTACTACGATAATAACTACTAATACTACTGATAATACTACTACTACTACTGTTACTAGTATGACAACTACTACTACTAGTACTACTACTGTGGCTACTTCTACTACTACTACTACTACTACTACTACTACTACTACTACTAGCATCACTCATGTTGCTGCTACTACTGGAACTGCTACTACTATTGCTACTACTACTACTACTGATGCTACAAGTACTACTACTACTAGTTCTATTGCTACTACCTCTGCTACTCCTACTACTGTTACAACCACTACTACTACTAACTACAACCACTATGACCACTACTGCTACTACTCCTACTACTAATGCTACAACCACTACCACTACTAACTACTACTACTACAACAACTACTACTACTACTACTACTACTACTACTACTACTACTACTACTACTACTACTACTTCTACTGCGAGTACTACTACTGCTACTACTACTACTACTACGGCTACTGCCTCTATTACTACCACTACTGCTGCTGCTATTGCAGAAACTACTGCAGCTACTACCACTTCTGCTATTACTATTTCAACTAATACTACTACTGCTGCTACTACTATAGCTTCTTCAGCAACAGCTACTACTACTACTACTACAATAACTACAACTACCACTGCTACTTCTACCACTACAACAACCACTACTTCTATTACTACTACTACTACTATTATTAATATTGCTACTAATGGTGCAACTTCTACTACTACTTCTACTGCAACTCCTACTGCTTCTACTACTACTTCTCCTACAACTAGTGTAACTGCAACTACTACTACTTCGCCTATAACTATGAGTACTGCTACTGCAACTACTTCTACAACTACTGCTACTACTAGTATTACAACAACTACTTCTACAACTTCTGCTACTACTACTACTACTATCACAACTACTACTACTGCTACTTCTGCTGCTACTACTACTACTATTACTATAGTTATTGGTACTCTAACTACTTCTCAAACTACTACAACAACTACTGCCACCGCCACGACTACTACTACTTCTCATACCACTACTTCTACTGCTACTACAACACTTATTACTACTGCTACTACTAGTTTCGATGTCGATGCTTCTACTACTACTACTACCACTACTATTGCTTCTACTACTACTACTACTTCTACTACTACGGCTACTGGTACTACTACTACTACTACTTCTACTACTGCTACTGCTACTACAGCTACTACTACTACTACTTTTACTTGGAGTAGTACGTAGTCGCAGAAGTTGTAGGAGGGTTAGGAGTCATTGTAGTAATGGGACTAGTAGTAGCAATAGTAGTAGTAGTCATAGAAGGAGTAGATGTGTTTGTATTAGTAGTAAGAAAACTAGTAGTAGTAGTAGTAGTGTTAGTGTTGTTGGCAGTAGTAGTAGTAGTAGTAGTAGTAGTAGTAGTAGTAGTAGCAGCAGCAATTATACTAATGTAGAAGTTATGGTAGTAGTAGTAGCGGTCATAGTAGTAGTAATTGTAGTAGCTGTTATTGTTATTGTTGTTATAGTAGTGGTAGTAGTAGTAGCAGTAGTAGTAGGATGAGTTGGAGTAGGACTAGTACTAGGCATAGTAGTGGTTGGAGTAGGGGTAGTTGTAGTAGGAGTAGTAGTTATAGTAGGAGCTGGATTAGGAGAAGTAGCAGCAGCACTATTAGAAGTAGTAGTTGTAGTAGTAGTAGTAGCAGTAGTAGTAGTAGTAGTAGTAGTAGGAGTAGTAGTAGTAGTAGTAGTAGTAGTGTAGTAGAAGTAGTAGTAGTAGTAGGTCGTAGTAGATAGTAGTAGTAGCGTAGTAAGTAGTCTTAGAGTCGTAGTAGTAGTCTCCGTATAGTAGTAGTACACGTGCGTATAGGTTTGTTTGTTCTTGTTGGTTGTTGTGTGTTGTTGTTGTGTAGTAGTAGTAGTAGGCAGGAGTGTTTGGCGTTGGGGTAGTCGTCGGCAGTTGTCGTCGTTTGCGTTGGGTTGTCGGCCGTCGTAGGCACGGTAGTCACCACCACCACGGCCGAAGGAGTTGGGGAGAGCAAGACACCACCAATAGTAAGCTGTAGTAGTAGAAGTAGTAGTAGAAATAGCAGTAGAAGTAGCATTAGTCCGTCGTGGTTCTGTCGTGGGTGGTCGTCGTACGTCGCAAGTCGCCGTCAGTCTAGTTTGCGCTCAGTCGCGTGTTTTGCTCGCAGTGTTCACGTTCCCGCGTTTCAGTTTCCTCGTGGTTTTTGTGGTGGTGTGGTTGTCGTCGTCGTCAGCGTCGTCTTGTCGTTGTCGTCGGCGCGGCGGCGGCGTCGTCTTTGGACCGTTGAGTGCTCTTTCGACGCCGTCCCCGTCGCCTCGTCGTCGTCTCGTCGACGCGCGTCATAGTCGTAGTAACCGAAGTCGCA
>RXID01020945.1:0-5000 GCA_005019695.1 Trichopus zeylanicus subsp. travancoricus
TACTACAACAACAACAACTACTACTATAGCTACTACTACAATAACTACTACTATTACTACTACTGCTGCTATGACTATTGCTACTCCTACTACTACTACTTTTACTATTGCTATTGCTACTACTGCTACTGGTATACAATTGCAACTACTGTTGCTACTACTGCTACTACTATAACTACTACTATTACTGCTACAACTGTAGCTAATACTATAGCTACTGCTACTACTGCTACTACTATTGCTACTGCTACTACTAATGCTACTACTTCTACTACTACTACTACAACTACCACTACTACCAGTCCTGCGACTACTATTATTACTACTACTCCTGCTACTCCACCAACTTCTACTACTACTATTGCTACAACAACTACTGCTATTGTTATTACTACCACAACTACTACAACTACTACAACTATTGCCTGTAGTAACAACAGAAGCAGTGGTAGTAGTGGTAGCAATGGTAGCAATAGTGGCCATAGTAGCAGTAGTAGTAGCAGCAGCAGTCATAGCACTCGTAGTAGAAGTAGTAGTACCAATGTTGCAGTAATAGTAGTAGAAGTAGGAGTAGTAGTACTAGTAGTAATAGTAGTGCTAATAGTAGCGGTACTACTACTAGCAGTAGCAGTGATAGTGGTAGCAGCAGTAGTATTAGTAGGAGCAGTAGTTATAGTAACGGAAGTAGTAGCAGTAGTAATAGTAGTTGGAGAAGCATTAGTAGTCGTTGTAGTATTAGCAACAATAGAAGAAATAGTGTAGCAGTAGTAGTAGTACTAGCTAAAGTAGTAACAGAAGTTGTAGCAGTAGTACTAGAAGTTTGAGTAGTCATAGAAGTTGTAGTGCTTGTAGTAGTCATAGTAGCAGTAGTAGCAGTAGCTGCAAAAATTATAACAGTAGCAGTAGTGGTAGTAGTAGTAGTAGTAGTAGTAGTAGTAGGAGTAGCAGTGGTAGTAGTAGCAGCAACAGCAATAGGAGTAGTAGGAGTAGCAGTAGTTGGAGTAGCAGCAGCAGCAGCAGCTGTAGTAGTAGGTGTAGTAGTAGTAGTAGTAGTAGAAGTAGTAGTTGTAGTAGTAGTTACAGTAGTTATAATAGCAGTAGTAGTTATTGTTCTTGTAGTAGTAACAGCAGTAGCAGTAGTAGTAGCAGTAATAGTAGCAGTAGAGGTCACAATAGTAGTAGCGGAGGTCGTAGAAGAAGAAGTAGTAGTAGTAGTAGTTATAGTAGTAGTTGTGTCATAGTAGTAGTAGGCGCAGGGGTGATAGTAGAAGTTGTAGTAGTAGCAACAGTAGTAGTAGTATAGTAGTAGTTGTACTAATAGTAGTCATAATAGTAGTAGTAGTAGTAGAGTAGTAGTAGATGTTGTTGTGTTATTAATAGTAGTAATAGTAGTAGTAGTAGTAGCAATAGTTATAGTTATTGTAGTAGTAGCAGTAGTAGTGGTAGCACTAGTAGTATCAGTAGCAGTAGAAGTAGAAGTCGTAGCAGCAGGAGCACTAGTAGTAGTAGTAGTAGCTATACTAGCACTATTAGTAGCAGTAGCAATAGTAACAGTAGCAGTGGTAGCAGTAGTACTAGTTATAGTAGTAGTTGTAGTAGCAGCAGTAGTAGTGTAGTAGCAATAGAGTAGTACCACAAGTAGAAGTGGTAGTAGTAGCAGCAAAAGTAATACAAGCAGTAGTTGTAATGGTTGTAGTAGATGCTACAGCGTTTGTGGTGTAGTAGTAGTAGTAGCAATAATAGTTGTAGTAGGTAAAGTAGTGGTAGTTGTAGTAATAGTAGCAGCAAGAACAACAACAGCAAGAGCAACAACAGTAGCAGCAGCAGAAGTAGTAGTAGTAGTAGTAGTAGTAGCGATAGCATTATAGTACTAGTAGTAGCACCAATTGTAGTAGTTGTAACAGTAGGAGTAGGAGTAGGAGTAGTAGTATTGGCAACAGCAGCAACAATAGTAATAGTAGTACTAGCAGCTGTAGTAGTAGCAGCAACAATGGTAGTAGTGGTAGTAGTAATAGTAGTAGTTTTAGTGGTTGTCATAGTAGTAGCAATAGAAGTAGTATTAGTAGCAGTAGCAGTTGTAATAGTAGGTGAAGTAGTGGGAGTAGTACTAGTAGCCATAGCAGCAATAATAATAGTACTAGTAGTTGTAGTAGTGGCAGTAGTAGTAGCCGCGATAACAACAGTAGTAGTAGTAATAGAAGCTAGAGCAGAAGTAGTAGTATTAGTAAGAGTAGTAGTAGTAGGAGCTGGAGCAGTAGTAGTTGTAGGGGTAATAGTAAAAGGAGTAGGAGTAGCAGTTGTGGTAATAGAAGTACTAGTAGTAGGAGTTATAGTCAGAGTACTAGTTGTAGTCGTAGTTGTATTTGTAGTTGTAGTAATAGTAATAGTTGGTGTAGTAGCGATAGGAGTAGTTCTAGTATTAGTAGTTGTATTTGTAGTAGTAGTTGTAGGAGCAGGAGCTGTAGTAGTAGTATTGGTGATAGTCAAAGATGTAGTAGTTGTAGTACTAGTAGTAGCAGCAGTAGTAGCAATAGTGGTAATACAAGTAGAAGTGGTAGTCATACTCGTAGTTGCAGAAGTAGCAGTAGTAGCTATAGAAGTGGTAGGAGTCATTGTATAAGATGTACTAGTAGTTGCAGTAGTAGTAGTAGTAGTAGTAGTAGTAGTAGTAGTAATAGTTGTTGTAGTAGTATTTGTATTAGTAGTTGCAGGAGTAGTAGTTATAGCTGTAGTAGCAGTAGTAGTAGTTGTTGTAGTATAGTAGTCATAGTAGTACTAGCTGTAGTTAGTGTAGTATTCGGAGTAGTAGCATCAACAGCATTAGTAGTAGTAGCAGAGGTAGTAGTCGCAGTAGTAGTAGTAATCATAATAGTAATATTAGCAGGAGTAGTAGTAGTGCAAGTAGTAGTAGTAGTAGTAACAGCAGAAGTAGCAGTAGTATTAGTAGTAGTTGTAGTAGTAGTTGTTGTAGTACTAATTATTGTAGTTGCAATAGTAGTACGAGTAGACGCAAGAGCTGTGTTACTAGTAGTAGTAGTAGCAGCTGCAGCGGTGACAACAGTGGTAGTAATACAAGTAGTAAAAATAGGAGTAGTAGGAGTAACAGTTGTACAAGAAGTGGCACTGGTAGTATTAGTACCAGTAGCAACAGTAGGACTAGTTGTTGTTGCTGTTGTTGTTGTTGTTATTGTTGTAGTAGTTGTAGTAGTATTTGTAGTAGTAGTAGTAGTAGTAGTAATAGTAGCAGAAGCAGCAGCAGCAGAAGTAGCAATAGTTATGGTAGGAGGAGTAGTAGTAGTAGTGGGTAGTACTAGTAGGAGTAGCAGCAGCAGCAGTAGTATTAATTGTAATAGTATTAGTAATATTAGTATTAGTAGTACTAGTAGCAGTAGTAGTAGTGGTTGTTGCACTAGTAATAGAAGAAGTAGTAGTAGTAGTAGTAGTAGCAAGAACAACAACAACAACAGTAGTAGTAGTAGTAGTTATAGTAGTGAGTGTAGTAATAATAGTAGTAATAATAGTAGTATTAGCAGTAATAGCAGCAGTTGTAGGTGTAGTCATAGTTTTAGTATTCAGAGTAGTAGTAGGGGTAGGAGTTGGAGTAGGAGTAGTAGTAGTTGTTGTTTTAGTCCTAGTAGTACTAGTAGGAGTAGGAGTAGCAGTAGTAGTTGGAGTAGGGGTAGTAGGAGTTGTAGTAGTCCTAGTAGTACTAGTAGGATTAGTCGTAGTAGTAGTAGTAGGAGTAGGAGTAGTAGTAGTAGTATCAGTAGTTGTAGTAGTAGTAATAGTAGTAGTAGCAGCTGCAGTAGTAGTAGTAGCAGTAGTAGCAGCTATAGTAGTAGTTGTAGTAGTTTTAGTAGTAGTAGTGGTAGTATTAGTAGATGTAAAATAAGTAGTAGTAGCAGAAGTTGTAGGAGTTGAAATAGTGGTAGTAGTAGAAGTAGCCGTAATAATAGATCTATTAGCAGTAATATTAGGTGTAGGAATAGTAGTAGTAGTAGTAGATGTAATAGTAGTAGAAGTGGTAGAAGGATTAGTAGGTGTAGTAACAGCAGTAGTAGCAGTAGTAGTAGTCGTCATAGTAGTTGGAATAGTAATAGTAGTAGCAGTAGTAGTAGTTTTGCTGAAGTAGTAGTAGTAGTAGTAGTTGTTGTTGTTGTAGTCGTAAAAGTGCAAGTAGTAGTAGTTGTAGTGTTTATCCGTCGAAGTTGTGGCAGAAGTCGTAGAAGTAGTAGTAGTTGTAGTAGTCATAGTAGCAATAAGAGCTGGAGTAGTTGTAGTAGTAGTAGTAGTAGTAGGAGTACTAGTTCTAATAATATTAGTTGTAGTAATAGTAGTAGTATTAGGAGTGGTAGTCATAGTAGCAATAGTAAAAGTAGTAATAGTACTAGTAATAGTAGTAGTAGTAATTGTAGTAGTTGTAATCGTAGAAATAGTAGTTGCAGTAGGAGTTGGAATAATATTAGTAGTAGAAGTTGTAGTGATAGTGGTAATAGTAGAAGGAGCAAAAGCCACAATTGGAGTTGGAGTAGGTGTAGTGTAGCATTAAAAGTCATAGTAATCGACTAGTATTAGAAAGAGTAGAAGTAGTAGCTATAGTGGTAGCAGTAGTAGTTGCAGCAGTAGCATGAGTAGTAGTAGAATTAGTAGTAGTAGTGGTCGTAGTAATAGTAGTATTAGTAGTAGTAGTAGTAGTAATAGTAGTAATAGTAGTATTAATAGCAATAGTTGTTGTAGTAGTAGTGGTGGTGGTGGTGGTAGTAATAGCTGCAGCAGCAGCAGTAGCAGTAGCAGGTGGAGTGTTAGGTGTGGTAGTAGTAGTTGGAGTAGTAGTAGTAACAGTAGTACTAGTAGCAGTAGTAGTTAGAGTATTAGGATTAGTAGTAGTATTATTAGCAGTAGCAGTAATAGTAGCAGTAGTAGCAGTATTAGTTGTAGTAGTGGTGGTGGTAGTTGGAGTAGTAGTAGTAGTAGTAGTAGTAGCAGCGGTCGTAATAATA
>RXID01020945.1:10000-25000 GCA_005019695.1 Trichopus zeylanicus subsp. travancoricus
CAGCTTTTATTTCTTCAACTGCTACTACTATAGCTACTATTACTTCTGCTACTACTACTGCTACGACTATTGCTACCACTACTACTGCTACTATTGCTATTGCTGCTAGTGCTACAAATAATGCTACTACCACAACAACTACTACTAGTATTGTGACAGACACTGCTATAACTATTGCTGCTGCTATTACTACTACAGCTAATACTGGTACAACTTCTACTACAGCTGCTACTGCTAGTAAAACTACTACTCCTACTACTTCTCCTACTACTGCTACTACTACTACAACTACGACTACTGCCACCACTAACGCGACTAGTTCTAACACTACTACTACTGCTCCTACTACTTCTCCTACTTCTACTACTACTACTGCTAGTACTATTGCCACCACTTCTAATACTATTGCTGCTAATACTGCCACTACTACTACTACTATTAGTGCAACTGCTACTACTCTTGCAACTACTATAGCTACTACTACTGTTGTTAAGACTACTACTAGTACAACTACCGCTACACTACTACTACTTCTACTACTTCTGCTTTAGCTACTATAACTACTACTACTCCTCCTACAACCACTATGAAAACTGCTGTTGTTGTTGCGGCTAATACTACCACTACTATTACTACTGTTATTATTGTTGTTGCTACTAATACTACTACCACTT
The DNA here is from genome assembly GCA_005019695.1 of Trichopus zeylanicus subsp. travancoricus. Lineage (NCBI taxonomy): Eukaryota > Viridiplantae > Streptophyta > Magnoliopsida > Dioscoreales > Dioscoreaceae > Trichopus > Trichopus zeylanicus. Next base: position 10,675 of record RXID01020945.1, read on the forward strand.
TTATAATTAATATTGCTAATGCTACTGCTACTACTTCTACTACACTGCTACTCTTTCGACTTCTTCTGCTGCTACTACTGCTGCTGCCACTACTACTATTATTGTTGCTACTGCTAATACTATTACTACTACTACTGCCACTATGGCTAATATTGTTACTCCTATAACTATTATTACTACTACTGCTTCTACCAATGATTCTACAGCTACTACAACTAGTACTACTACTACTACAACAACTTTTACAACTATTGCTACTACTACTACTACTATAACTACTACTACTAGTGCTACTACTGCTACTACTACAAGTAGTTCTATTGCTACTACTGCTAGTACTACTACTAGTACTAGTACTACCACTACTACTACTACTAATACCAGTTCTACTGCATTTACTACTACTACTACTAATATTACAACTAGTACTCTGATAGAGAATGCTACTCCTACTAGTATTGCTACTACTAATAATACAACTACGACACCAACCACTACTGCTACTACTACAACTTTTGTTCCTGCAACAACATATACTACTACTATTACTACTTCTACTACAACTGCTACTACTACTACTGCTACTACTACTAGTGCTACTACTACTATTGCTACTACTATTACTACTACTACTACTACTGCTACTACTATTACTACTACTACTACTACTACTACTACTACTACTACTACTACTACTACTACTATTACTACTACTACTACTACTACTACTAGTGCTATTGCTACTAATGTTGCTGCTACTACTACTACTACTACAACTACTGTTGTTGTTGTTGTTGCTGCAACTAGCACTAGTGCTGCAACTACTATTATTACTACTACTACAGTTCCTATTACTTCGGCTACTATTGCTACTATTGGTACTACCATGCTACAATGCTGCTGCGACTGCTACGAATACTTCTGCTACTACTATTATACTGTTGAGCTACTATGGCTACTACTACTCCTAGAACTACTACTTGTCCAACACTATTACTGCTACTACTAATACCACTACTTGCTGCTACTACTACTGCTGCCACTACTTAATTACAATTACTACTACTCAACTACTACTGCTACTTCTACTATTAAGGCAACTACTATTGCCACGACTACAACTATTACTACTACTATTACTACAACTGCTACTACTAGTACTATTGCTATAACTACAACTACTGCGAATACTATAATTACTGCTAGTATTACTAATACTACTACTAATACTACTACTACTACTAGGTCAACTACTACTACTACTACTAATACTACTACTACCACTAATACTAATACTACTACTACTACTACTAATACTACTTCTGCTACTAACTACTATTGTAGTTGCTGCTACTAATACTACAACTGCTGCTACCATTACTACTACTGCTACTAGCGCTACTATGACTCGTACTACTACTACTAATACCGCTACTACTACCTCAACTACTATTACTGCTACTACTACTACTACTACTAATACTACTACTACTACTACTACTACTACCACTACTATACTACTTACTATTATTACTACAACTACTACTAATAGTACTACTGCCACCAATATTACAACTACTACTCTTATAGCCAATGCTACTCCTACTAGTATTATTACTACTACTACGCCTACTACTACTGCTACTACTACTACTATTGTTCTTGCTACTATTTCTACTACTACTACTACTACTACTACTACTACTACTAGTTCTACTACTGCTACTACTACTCCTACTACTACTACTACCACAATACTACTACTACTATTGCTACTACAACTACTCCTACTACAACTGCTACTAATACAACTACTACTCACCGAACAACTTCTACTACAACTACTACAACAACAACAAGAATTATTACTACTACTAGTACGATTAGTCCTACTACCACTACTACTACTCCTACTGCTACTAATACCCCAATACTTCTACTACTGCTACTACTACAACTACTCCTACTACAACTGCTACTAATACAATTACTACTCACCGAACAACTTCTACTACAACTACTACAACAACAACAAGAATTATTACTACTACTACCACCTCTACTACTACTAATTCTACAACTACTATAACTACTACCACTACTACTACTACTGTAGCTGCTTCTGCTACTGCTACCTCTACTACTACTCCTACTACTACTACTACTACTACTGTAGCTGCTTCTGCTACTGCTACCACTACTACTACTCCTACTACTACTGCTGCTGTTACCGCTGCTGCTACTGCTACCACTACTTTTGCAACTACTACAACTGCTACTATTGCTGCTCTTATTGCTTCAACTCCTACTACTAGTACTACTCCTACTCCTAGTATTGCCACTACTACTACTACTACAACAATAATTGATACTACTACTACTTTTACTACTACTAGAACTATAATAATTATGAATACTACTGCTATTGCTACTACTACTACTATGATTACTACTACAACTATAATTGCTATTCCTATAGCCATTGTTACTCCTACTAATACTACTACTAATACTACAATTACTACACCTACTTCTACTGCTTCTACATCTAGTATGAATATTACTGCTGCTACTACTATTACTACTATTGTTGCTGCTGCTATTACTACCATAATAGTAGTAGCAGTTGTAGTAGTAGAAGCAGCAGTAATAGTAGTTGTAGAAGTACTAGCAATAGTTGTAGTAGAAGTAGTAGTTGCGAAAGATGTAGTTTGAGTAGTAGCATGATTTGTAGTAGCAATAGAAGTAGTTATTGTTTAAGTAGTATTAGTAGTAGTTGTAGTAGTAGTCGTAGCTATGGTAGTAGTAGAAGTATAGTCATAATAGTAGCAGCAGCTGTAGCAGTAGAAGTTATTATGGAAGTAGTAGTAGAAGTAGTAATAGAAGTAGTAGCAATAGTAATTGAAGTAGTAGCAGAAACAGCAGTAGTAGTACTTGTAGTAGTAGGGGGGAAGAGCAAATTGGCGATCACCAGGCGCCCCAGGAAGCACACAGGTGGCCAAGAAAATGACAAAAGAAGAGGTGACCATTTGTCATTTTCTAGAACCTATATTTGTCGTCTTGTGTAGCCTTTTATAAAGGCTATAACCTATAATTGTCAGTTTGTGTAGCCTTTTATAAAGGCTATAACCTATAGTTGTCAGTTTGTGTAGCCTTTTATAAAGGCTATATATATAGCCTTTTATAAAGGCTATAGCCTATGTTTGTAGTCTTGTAAAAAGGCTATAGCCTAGCCTACTATAGCTCTGATGTAAGCACTTAGGTCATTGCACCTCCAGATGTCAGCGCTTACATCATCATGCCCTCTATATAAAGGGCACCTCCATTGTAACAAAATATGTACAACGAATACAATTCCCAGTAACAAGAATCCTCGAGTTCTCCCATATCTCTCCTTATTTCTTCTTGCTACAAGAATCGCCACCACGACCCGCGAAAAACCACATGGTATCAGAGCTTAGCAAAGATATGGAGGAGTAAACACCTCGGAGGTCAAGGTGCTAAGAGTTTGAGGTAAGGGTTTGTGACTACCCAAATCTCCTGTCATTAAGTACCATGTTATGATTTTGGCTTAAAATTCATAGATAACTATCTTCTATCCTTGCGGTATTATGCGGATTAAATTGTGATTTAGCCAGGAAAAAGAACAAGTCCTAACTTGGCAGCAGAGGCAGGAGGCCGATTGTAAGTCCAAGGGCACACTTTTGTGATCCTGGCCTAATTTTAATTTAATCTGGAACTTACCTTTGGATGATTTTAGTAGCTATGAATCTTTTGCTCCTATGTCTGAAACATGGGAAAAATCTATTCAGGAATGGTATGAACATTCCCGAACTTCTAATCTCGAATACCTTGACCTCGCCTCAGTCACTAAAGTTTCGACAAACCAACTAGCTCATAATCTATCTGTGATTTATGATAAAACTTGTCTCTCATCAAAAGTTAATGTGAAGAACTTCAAGAAAATACTTGAACTAAGCCATCACACAGCACAGGAAATCTCAAAGCTAGAGATTTCCCTCAGAACTCTCACAACTATAGTCCTAGACAGCAGGACCTGCCCAAAACAAGAAGCTCGAGAGCTTGAGATTGAAGCAAGTAGGCAGCCCAGGCGGCCTGGGGACGAGTCCCTCACACAATTAAAAGGACTAAGCGATGACCTTGTTCAACTGAGCAAGCTTCTTCGGCTTGAGGGGCGCAGGCCTCGGGAAGTACAAGGAAAGCTAAGGGTCTTTAAAGACCCATCCTGCATACTCAAAGAAGAGACAAGAAGGCTTGGAGAATGATGGCATCCAGAACAAACACTCAGGTAATACAGGGACGACCGGCCACTTTGACATCCTCGCCTTTATTTGAAGACCAAATACGGGGGTATCGGAGGAGCCAAAGGCACCTCCACACTGCTCATCAGGCAACAAGAAGGATGAGTAGGCTCCTTACGGGAAGAAATGCGCCACAGAATACACTGGAGCAGCAACTGGACCCACAGGCGTAGCTGAGACTCTCAATGCAGGAGAGAGCTGCGATAGTCTCAGCAGAAGTCCTCTATCATTCTCGTAGGGATGATGTACGCCATAGGGTGTACATGCACAGCTCAGAAGAAGCAATCCTGTGCATTAATAATGATCAAGTAGATTTACCCTTCATACAGGAAGAAAGCTATGACCAGCTGCGAAGAAGCGGGATGCAGTACATACACCTCGGAGTACTACAGCTCCGAATCCAGATCCTGCACAGACAGGAGGTCGGTATACTGGCTTTGGTTGTCTTTCAGGACAATCGGTGGGTGGGAGGCCAAGCTCTATTAGCCATGATGGAGGTTGACTTGGCCAAAGGCAGCCAGCTAGTCTACGTCATACCAGACGCCATGATGACTATTGGGGATTTCTACAAAAATCACCAAGTCTCCATTCTAACCAGAGGATACAAGAATTGGCAGAATGGGTAGTCAAACCTGCTTATCACTCGAGGCCTGGTCGGGAGGTTATCCAATACCCCAAACGTGGGTTTTGCCTACGAGGTTCAAGGGGTCGTGGATCACCTGGCAAGCCATGGAGTACATGCCCTCCGGGGACGACGATACTTTGCAGAGACGCTGCAGGGGCGTAGTTGGGTCGTACGACCAACCCGAATTTCTACTCCAGCACAACCTGAAGAGGTAATAAGTAGAAGCTTCCTGGATGGGAGCATCTATCTTCGCTTCGGCAGCTATAAGCCGGCTATAATGCACAGGAGGTCGTGCTGCAACAAGGAAGATGACGAAATCCAAAGTGATGAGGAGGAGCTCAAAGCCCCTCATATACTTGCCGTCCTGATAGGAGAAATGGAGCATGAAGAAGGGAGCGAAGAGGAAGACTACTTTCAGCAGTTGCAAAGCCAGGAATTCTCTGAAGGAAACTTGGACTACCCATCCCAAGTGACAATATGGGATGTGTATTCTGATGAGGAAGAAGCCCTCTCTGGGGGTAGCACAAATCCCGTGGACCCTCTTCACCAACACCCGGGTGAAGTATGGGATACACTAGGGGAGCCTAGCGGCAAGTTTGATTACTATGTACGCTACACACCCCCTGCATCCTTGTACTGTGACTATCCTACACCAAGTCGCCCCACATGGGACGATGATGAAGCAGAACAAAGAGACCCACCTTCTCCCCAGCATAGTATAGAAGGTAACTCCAGCTCCACCCCGATCTCTAACATCATTGCTACAGGATACGAGGAAGAACCAGAAATGGAGTATCCAACCCTAAAGGAATTGACCGAACAATTATACACAAGTACATTGACTTTGGCGGCATCCCCAAATAGGCCATACATGCCCCCTGAAGATGTTACGATGGGTCCTCCAGGTTATCCACCGGCAACCAACTTAAACCCATCAACATCTTGAACAACACCAATGCTTGAACATAGAAGCCGAGGGAGCTTCAAGCTAGGCGGCAACAATGAAATGCGGAGTCTCCCATCCGCACAACAGAATGGTGGGGCCATGTTCGTATTCCCATAACAGCTGGGACTCTTCGATGATGCATTTTCCAGATGGGAAGGCATCACCAGAAATCATGTCTCGGGCATAGGGTTCACTGACACTCGAGAAAAAATTGAATACATGGCGAACCTCCTTGGTGAAGTCGAAAGACTCACATGGGTACAATGGCACATGATGTACGGAGGAGAATACCAGGCTATCAATGCAGCCGGCAAAGGAAGGGAGGGAACCCAGAATATCCTCTCCTAGATGAGGAGATTGTTCTCATTGGAAGATCCAACCCAAGGGTCGACCATGGCTCAAGATGCGGCATACAGGGACTTAGAAAGACTTTCTTGTGAAAATCTTAAAGATATTGTCCTTTATATGAATGACTTATCTCAGGTTGGCAGCAAAAACAGGAAGGCTATTCATTGGCACTGAGCTATCTGAGAAGTTCTGGATGAAGATGCCAAGCGAGCTAGGCCGACGAATGAAAGCGGCCTTTGACCAGAAGTACCCAGGAGTGAATGTCGGGGTAATACCCCGAGTCCTATTCACCTACAAATACTTGGAGGAGGAGTGCAAGGATGCTATGTTCAAAAGGTCCCTCAAAGATCTTTCCTTTTGTAGCAAAATTTCGATCCCAGGGTACTATGCCAAAGAAAAGAAGTATGGAGCAAGAAAGGCGAGAACATACAAAGGGAAACCGCATGACACACACGTGCGAATAGAAAAAAGGAAGCACCTCATACGCAACAAGCAATGTAAGTGCTACCTTTGTGGCAACGAAGGCCATTTTGCTAGGGAATGCCCAAATGATAGGTGGAATGTCAAGCGAGTCGCAATCTTTGAGCAACTCGATGTACCGGAAGACTATGACCTGATCTCTGTTCAGGAAGGGGAGGAATAGAGCGATGCTATTTTCAGCATATCTGAAGGGGAGGATGCCCAAAATCTCCACAGTTCCCTGAGCCCCTTAATACAGGAGGAGGTCATCTACGTTCTTGGTGAAGTAGAGGGAGCCTACCGCCCCCAGGTAACATTACCTGATTTCCAAGAACAATGTCCTAATTCTTGACAGCATAATAGCCTTGTGCAGCCGCAAGAAGAACGGTGCTCATGCTGCAGGCGCCAGACATTACAAAGGGCAAGAATTCATTGCCCTACTTGCAAGGTTACTGCTTGTAACCTGTGTGGGCCATACTACTTCAAAACAGCAGTTCCAGTTGCACCAGCCCTGCCCGCACCATTTCCTCCGCAAAAGCTGATGCAGGAGGAACAACACTACATTGCATGGTGCGAAGGAGAAATCGAACGACTGAGAAAAGAAGTGGAATACTATAAAGAAAAGGCGCAAGAACTAGAGCTAGAAGCAAGCCTGCAAAAGGACTGTGAAGAACTCTGCCAAGGAAAGGAAATAGAAGAACAAGAATACACCAACGTCTTATTCCAAGACAATACTAACATTCTGGTGCAGGAACAAATTTTCAAAGCCTCCATGGGAGAGCAATGGGAAGCACAACAACAAACGGGCCCAAGGATTGTCAACAACATGTTATACAACATGCAGGTCAAAATTGACATTCCTGGTCTTCCCAGATTCTGAGTCCGAGCAATATTGGACACGGGGGCAACGACATGCTGTATAGATGAGACGTCCATCCCTAAGGAGGCAGTAGAAAAGAACGGTGTCACAACTCACTTCAGCAGGATCAACTCCTGGCAAACGGCGGACAAGCGCCTAAAGCAAGGAAGGATGTACATAGGGGACAATACCTTCCGAATCCCCTACACTTACAGCTTCCAGATGGAGGTAGGAGGTGGCATCCAAATGATTATCGGATGCAATTTCATATGAGCTCTGCAAGGAGGAGTAATGATTGAAGGTAATATAGTCACTTTCTACAAACATTTGACTACCATTAATATTACTCCTATAGCCGCAGTGGCAGTAGCCTTAGACGAGTACATTGAAGTGCTACATTCCTCCCAGATAATTACAGTCCTAACTGAGGAATTGTCATGCTTAAGGGTAAGGCGATTATCCCCTCATGATATTGTACCTGGCAGAGACACTGAAGGAACAGCAAGATATGATCTAGTGGCAAGTGACGATTGCCACATAGGACCCAGAGGACAGGGGTCTGGTGTCAACCAGAGTAAGCCTGGAATTTCCCATGGGATATTCTGGCCGTATTGTTGTAGGATCCGGCATCACAAAGAAGCCTGGCTTACATATCAGGACCGAAGTACTTGCTAGCACTTATCATCGAGAGGTCACAATAATGGTCTTCAACCACACTATTCTACCAGCTCTTATCAAGAAAGGAGATTGTGTGGCAAAACTTATTATCGAAAAGGTGTTATTGCCACAAGAAGTACAGCATCCCAAGGACAATCCACCGAAGTCTGCAAATGTTACATCTTCCAGCCCGTCACCCGATTTATTTCATAGCTGGCTACAGTCCACCTATGAGGCAGCTTACCAGTGCACTTCGGGAAAGAACCATACAGGAGAGGCACACCCATGGGCCTTTGCACCTCAGCCCATGGAATTCTATCCAAAAGACGATGACAGATGGCCAACAGAAAATGACCTCGACACTCTAAAGCTGGCAGCAGCGGCAATCCAGGAAGTCCAGGCAGCTCCGGCAAAGCAAGCGCAACAGCAGCTGACAAGGATACTAGCGCACCTACAAGAACTCTCTCCAGACCCCCAGAACAGCCGTACTAGACCTACGAGAACAGCAGCAGCCATTATAGCCCTCTAGCAACTTTGTGACCTACCCGCCATCAAGTTACGGGAGTGTATACGACTAAGTACTATGGAGCGCTTCTGGGCAACTTGGCATCCTGCCATCGCCCAGATTCACCAACAACTCCAGACAGCCCACCGACTAGTCAAAGATGCTGTCTCTCGTACTAGTAGCATACCACTCACTACTGGCAAGCGGAGCGTGGTGGGGGGGGGAAGAGCAAATTGGCAATCACCAGGCGCCCCAGGAAGCACACAGGCGGCCAGGAAATTGACAAAAGAAGAAGTGACCATTTGTCATTTTCTAGAACCTATATTTGTCGTCTTCTGTAGCCTTTTACAAAGGCTATAACCTATAGTTGTCAGTTTGTGTAGCCTTTTATAAAGGCTATAACCTATAGTTGTCAGTTTGTGTAGCCTTTTATAAAGGCTATAGCCTATATATATAGCCTTTTATAAAGGCTATAGCCTATGTTTGTAGTCTTGTAACAAGGCTATAGCCTATGTTTGTAGTCTTGTAAAATGGCTATAGCCTAGCCTACTGTAGCTCTGATGTAAGCACTTAGGTCATTGCACCTCCTGCTGTCAGCGCTTATATCATCATGCCCTCTATATAAAGGGCACCTCCATTGTAACAAAATATGTACAACTAATACAATTCCCAACAATAGGAATCCGCGAGTTCTCCCATATCTCTCCTTATTTCTTTTTGCTACGGGAATCGCCATCACGACCCGCTAAAAACCACAATCCCTTGAGCATTTGAGCAAACGAAAATTTCCTCTTCCTTTCCTAGCTCTTCATCCACCTCGTGAGCGAAAATTTCCTCTTCCTCTCATAGCACTTCATCCACCTCGTGAGCCAGCGCGCCCCAGCTTCTCCGCCGACACGCCTCCACCCACCTACTACTTCCTCTTCTATTTTTAGTACTGCTACTACTGCTACTCCAACTACTAGTACTACTGCTGCTATCACTACTACTACTACTATTACTACCACAACGACTACTACTTGTACTACTATTACTACTTGTACTACTCCTACGAGTGCTACAACTACTTGTACTAGCTCTACTACTATTACTACTACTACAACATCTACTACTACAACTTCTTCTACTAGTACTACTACTGCTACTACGGCTACTACTGCTACTACTGCTACTATGACGACTGTGACTGCTGCTACTGCTACTACTACTGCAATTACTACTACAACTGCTAGTACATCTACTACTTCTGCTACTACTGCTACTATTGCTCCAACAAATGCTACTACTGCTACAACTACGATAATTACTGTTGCTACTACTACAACTACGGCTACTGCCACTACTATGACTACTTCCAGCACAACTACTACTACAACTTCTGCTATTATTAGTACTACTAATACAACAACAAATACTCATGCTACTACTATTACTACCTCTCTTACAACAACAATAACAACTACAAATACAACTTCTCCTACAACAACTACTATTACCAATACTATTACTAGTAATGCTACAACTACTGCAAATGCTACTACTACTATTATTACTACTGTTGCTGTTGCTACTACTACTACTACTACGACTACGACTACTACTGCCATTACTACTACTTCTCCTACAACCATTACTACGGGTACAACTACTTCGACTACAACTAATTCTACGTAAACTAATACTACTGCTACTCCTACTACTAGTATTCTTGCTACAACTTCTACTACTATAACTACAACTACTACTATTACTTCTACGACTACTGCTACTATTCCAAATACTGCTACCACTACTTCGACTGCTACTATTGCTACTACTGCTACTACAATTACTACTACTACTACTGCTGCTGCTACTACTACTTCTACAGCCATTGCTAGTACTGCTATTACAACTACTACTACTACTGTTACTCTAACTCCAACAAATACTGTTGCTGCCACTACTTCTACTACCTTAACACAACAACAACTACCACTTATGCGATTATTACATCATCTACTACTACTAATAGCACTACTACTACTTCCACTTCTTCTACTACTATTACTACTACTACTACAACTACTACAACTATTGCTACTATGGCTGCTACTGCTACTACTGCTACAACAACTTTGACAGCTACAACTGCTTCTACAACCTTTGCAATTACTACTACAAGTATTACTATATCTACTACTACTGCTACTACTGCTACTGTTGTTATGACAAATACTACCTCTACTACAACTAGTACAATTACCGTTGCTGCTACTTCTACAACTGCAACTGCAACTATTATGACTACTACTACAACTACTACTATTACTACTACTGCTACTACTACTGCTACTAATACAACAACAAATACTACTGCTACAACTACTACTACTACTACCTCTCCCATAAAAATGATAACTACTACTACTAATTCTTATACAACAACTGCTATTACTACTAATGCTGCTGTTGCAACTACTACCACTACTACTACGAATACTACTCCCACTGCCTCTACTACTACTTCCCCAACTACTATTACTACTGCTACTACTATTGCTACTACTACTACTACTCCAACTAATACTACTGCTGGTACTAGTATTACAACTACTTCTACGACTTCTACTACAACTACTACTACTACTTCTACTCCTACTACTACTACAACAATTGTTGTTACTACTGCTACGACTTCTACTACTACTACTACTGCTACTTTGGCTTCTATTGCTACTACTCCTACCACAACTTAGGCTACTACAACTGCTACTACTGCAAATACGATTACTACTACTACGACTACTACATCTAGTATTATAGCTACTTCTGCAATTATTGCTACTATTGCTACTACTACTACTATTACTACTATTACGACTACTACTACTACTACAACTACTAGAACTACAACAACAACTACTACCACTTCCGCTACTACTGCTACAACTAGTACTACGGCTACTACTATTATAGCTATTGTTACTACTCCTACTCGTACTACAACTACTACTGCTACAACAACTTCTATTACTACTGCTACTACTACTACTGCTACTACAACTATTATTACAACAACAACAACAAATACTACTACTACTACTACTACTACTACTACTACTACTACTACTACTACTATTACTACAACTACTACTATTACGACAACTACTACTTCTACTACTAGAACTACTACTCCTAATACTACTACTGCTACTATAGCTATTACAGCTACTACAGCTACAACAACTACTAGTACAACCGCTACTGCTACTACTACTACTACTACTACTGCTACTGCTACTACTACTACTCCCGCTGTTGTTGCTACTTCTGTTGCTACTCTTACTACACACTACTACTACTACTACAACAACTACTACTACAACTATTACACTACAACAACAACAAACTACTATACTCCTCCTTACTACTACTACTACTACAAACTACTACTCTACCACAACAACAACAACAAAACAACAACAACAACAACAATAATAACAACAACAACAACTACTACTACAACTACTACTTCTACTACTACTACTACTACTACTACTACAATTACTACTCTACTACTTCTACTACTACTACTTCTTCTTCTTCTACTACTACTACTACAACTTCTACTATTACTTTGGCCAATACTGCAACTTCTATAACTACTGCTACTTTTGCTAATACTACTATTGCTACTTCAACTACAACCGCTACTACTACTACTCCCACTGCTACTACGGCTACTACTGCTACTACTACTACTACAACTGCCGTAGCTACTACTGTAATCGATGCAACTGTAGCAACTATTGCAACTACTGCTACAGCTTCTACTCCTATTACGACCACAACAAGAACAACAACAACTACTACTACTACTACTATCGCTACTACTGCTGCAGCTGCTACCGCTACTTCTGCTTCTTCTACTATTATGACTACTACTATGGCTACTGCTATTTCTGCTACTTCTCCTACTTCCACAACTACTGCTTCTACTGCTGGTAACACAACAACTACTACTATTACTCCTACTGTGACTAGTGCTGCTACTACAGCTACTACAGCTACTCCTACTACAACTACTACTATTGCGACTACTACTAGTAATTCTACTCTTACAACTACTGCCACCACTACTACTACTATGACTACTACAACGGCTACTGCTACTACTAATACTTCTCCTTCTACTACTGCTATTGCTAGAATTACCACTACATCTACTACTACTACTACTATTACTACCACAATAATAACTACTTCTATTGTTACTACTACAACTACAACTGCTACAACAATAACAACTACTGCTACTACAACAGCTGCAATTACTCCAGGTTCTACTACTACTACTACTACTACTACTACTACTACTACTACTACTAACACTACTACTACTACTAATACTACTTCCACTACTACTATTTTTACTACATCTGCTGCTGCTGCTACTACTACTACTACTATTGCTGCTACTATTAACACTTCTACTACTCCAAATACAACAATTACTACTATTGCTACTGCTACGGCTATTGCTATAACTATTACTACTTCAACTACTACTTCTACTACTACTACAACAACTACGACTACTACTACTGCAGCTGCTGCAGCTACAACACCGACGACTACTACTGCTACTTCCATTGGTACTACTATTCCTACTACTGCCACAACTGCTACTACTCGATTACTCCTACTACTAATACTACTATAACTACTGCTGCTAACACTACTACTACTCCTACTACTATTACTACTCATATTTCTATTGCCACTGCTACTACTGCAACTACTGTTGCTACTACTACTTCTACCACAATTTCTACTAAAATTACTACTACTACAGTTGCTTTTGCTACTGTGATTACTATTTCCACCACTTTTACTGCTGCTGCTACTACTACTACTAAAACTGCAGCTACTTCAATAACAACTACAGCTACTATTGCTACTACTACTACGGCTACTACTAATGCTTCTATGGCTACTACTACTGCAGCGACCACAACTGCTACTATTGCAACTACTACTACAACTACTCTTACTTCTATGGCTACTACTGCAACTACTGCCACTACTACTCCTACTTCAAGTGCTACAACTGCGACTACTACTACTACTACTGCTACTACTGCTACTACTACTACTGCTTCTACTACGACTACGACTACGGCTACGACTACTTCAACTACTACTACTTCTCCTACTGCTACCACTACTGCTACTACTATCGCTCTTACTACTGTGACTACCATTGCTACTACTACTACTACTTTTGCTACAACTGTGACTACTACTGTTGCTACTGCAACTGCTACTACTTCTCCTACCACTTCTAATGGTACAACTGTTACTGCAACTACTACTACTATTACTACTACTTGTACTACTACTGCTACTACTACTACTACCTATACTACGATTGCTACAACTAATACTATTGCTACTACTACTACAGCTTGTTCTACTGCTACTACTACTACAGCTTGTTCTACTGCTACTAACGCTGCTAATACTCCTACTATTGCTCTTACTATTTCTGCTGCTACTATTGCTACTACTGGTATTACTCCTAGTACTACCACTACTACTACAACTACTAACACTACTACTA
>RXID01020945.1:30000-54458 GCA_005019695.1 Trichopus zeylanicus subsp. travancoricus
ACTACTACTGTTACCTCTAGTACAACAACTACTTCTGCTGCTACTACACTACTACCATAACTACTACTACTACTACTACTACTACTACTACTCACTCACTACTACTACTACTTACTACTACCACTACTACTACTACTACTACTACTACTACTACTAGTGGCTACGACTAATACTACTACTACTACTACTACTACTACTACTACTACTACTACACTTACTACTACTACTACTACTACTACTACTATACTACTACTATACGTACTACTACTACTACTAGTAGTAGTAGTAGTAGTAGTAGTAGTAGTAGTAGTACTAATACTACTACTACTCCTACTCCTACTATTGCTACTACTACTCCTCCTACAGCTACTAATACTGCTACTTCTACTACTAGCACTGCAACTAAAACTACCACAACTACTACTCCTACTAGGACTACTATTACTTCTTCTACTACTACTCCTCCTACTACTTATACTACTTCTTTGACTACTACTAATACTAAAACCACTTTTACTACTACTACTACTACTAGTACTACTACTTCTACAACTACAACAACTACTACTACAACTATTACTATTGCAACAACAACTACAACTACGACAACAACAACAACAATAACAACAACTACTACTATTAGCATTGCTGCAACTACTATTACTATTACGACCACCAATGGTACTACTACTATGACAACTGCTACTACTATAGCTACTGCTATTACTACTACTGCTGCTGCTATTACTACTCCGACAACTGTAACAGTTGCTCTAATTACTTCTACTTCTACTACTACTACAACTACTATGACTACTATTGCTATTGCTACTACTATTACCACTACTACTGCTACTACTGCTATTATAGCTATTGCTACAACAACAACAACAACTACTACTACTACCATTGCGCCAACTATTGCTACTACTATGGCTACCACTGGTACTACAACTACTATCAGTACTTCTACTGCTACTACTACTACTACTACCCCTTTGGCTATTAATACTACTACTACTACTTTTTCTACCACTACTACTACTGTAACTACTACTATTGTTGCTACAACTCCTACTACTAATTTTGCTACTACTAGTGCTACAAATGCTACTAGTAGTAGGAGTAGTAATATTAGCTCTAGTTGGCATACCAGCATCAACAGCAATAGTAGTTGTAGAATAGTAGTAGTAGTAGGCAAGTAGTAGCGATGTAGCAGTAGAAGTAGCAGTCTAAGTTGTGCCACTAGTAGTAGAAGTAATAGTAGTAGTATTAGTAATAGTAGTAGTAGTAGTAGTAGTAGTAGTAGTAGTAGTAGTAGTAGTAGTAGTAGTAGTAGTAGTAGTAGTAGTAGTAGTAGGAGTAGTTGTAGTAGTAGTAGTTGGAGTAGTGGTGCATGTAGCAACTAAAGTAGTAGCAATAGTAATAGTAATAATAGAAGCAGTGGTAGTAGTAAGAGTAGTAATAGTACTAGTAGCAAAAACACTAGTAGTAGTAGTAATACAGCAGTAGTAATTGCTTGAGTAGTAGGAATAGTTATAGTTAGGGCACTAGTTGTGTTAGCAGTAGTAGTAGTACTAGTTGTAGTAGCAATTATAGTAGTTATTATAGTA
The DNA here is from genome assembly GCA_005019695.1 of Trichopus zeylanicus subsp. travancoricus. Taxonomy (NCBI): domain Eukaryota; kingdom Viridiplantae; phylum Streptophyta; class Magnoliopsida; order Dioscoreales; family Dioscoreaceae; genus Trichopus; species Trichopus zeylanicus. Next base: position 31,614 of record RXID01020945.1, read on the forward strand.
GTAGCAATAATAGTAGTAACTATAATAGTACTAGTAGTAGTAGTATTAGTAGTCGTAATAGGAGTAGTAATATTAAAGTAGTAGGAGTAGGAGTAGTAGCAATTGTAGTAGTAGTAGTAGTAGAAGTAAGAGAAGTAATAGTAGTAGAAGTAGCAGTTACAACATTAGTAGTTATTATAGTAGTAGGAGGAGAAGTAGTTGCAATAGTAGTGCTAGCAGTTGCGGTAGTAGTTGTAGTAGTAGTAGCAGAAGTAGAAGCAGTTGTAGTAGTCATAGTTGTAGAAGTAACAATAATAGTAGTAATGGTAGTAGTTGTAGTAATAATAGTAGTAGTAGCAGGAGTAGTAGTTGTAGAAGTAGTAGTTGTAGTAGGATTTGTAGTAGTACTACTAGTAATAGTAGTAATAGTAGTTGAAGGAGTAGTAGTAGTGGAAGTAGTAGTAATATCGGAGGTAGTGGTAGGAGTAGTAGTAATAGTAGTAGTAGTAGTAGTAGTAGTAGTAGTACTAGTAACAATAGTAGTAGTAGTAATAGAAGTAGTAGTAGTAGTACTGGTAGTCAAACTTGTAGGAACCATTATAGTAGTAATGGTAGTTGTAGTAGTACTAGTAATAGTAGTAGCAGTAGTAGTTATAGTAGTAGTAGCAGTTTTAGTAATAGTAGTAGTTGTTGTGGTAGTAGGAGCAACAGCGACAACAGTAGTTGTGAGAGTTGTTGCAATAGTAGTAGCAGTAGTTGTAGCAATTGTAGTGGCAGTAGCACTAGCAGTAGCGACAGCAACAGCAAAAGTAGTAATGTTGTAGTAGCAGTAGTAGTTATTATAGTGGTAGTAGTAGTAGCAGTAATAGTAGCAGTAGCAATAGTTATTCTTTCTATAGTTGGGGTAGTAGTAGAAGTATTAGTAGTGGAAGTAGCCATAGCAGCAGCAGAAGTAGTAGTAACAGTAGCAATAATAGTAGCAAAAGTAGTAGTAGTTGCAGTAGTTGCAGGAGTAGCAGTAGTTATTGTAGCAGAAATAATAGAAACAGTAGTAGTAGTTGTAGTAGGAGTAGTTGTAGTAATAATCGCGACAGTGGTAGCAATTGCAATAGTAGTAGCAATAGTTGTAGTCATTATAGCAAAAGTAGTAGTAATAATAATAGTATTTATTATAGTGCAGTACTAGTGGCAAAAGTAGTAGTAGTAGGAAAAGAAGTAGTAGTAGCTATTGCAATAGCAGTAGTAGCAGCAATAGTAGTAGTAGTAGTATTATTAGTAGTATTAGTAGTAGTGGTAATAGAAGTAGTAGTTGCTGTAGCAGTAGGTGTAGTTGTAGTAGCAGTAGCCCTAATAATTATAGCAGGAGAAGTGTTAACAGTAGTAGTAGCAGTAGTAGCAGTTGTAGTAGCGGTAGTATAGTAGCAGTAGTAGTCGTAGTAGAAGAAGTAGTAGTAGCATTAGTAGCGATAGTTGTAGTAGTAGTAGTAGCAATAGTAGCAATTATAGGAGTAGTACTAGTAAAAGTAGTTGTAGCTGTAGTAGCAATAGTAGCAGAAGTAGAGGTAGTTGTAGTAGTAGTAGTTGTTGTTGTTGTTGTAACTGTAGTAGTAGTAGCAACAGTCATAGTAGTCAGAGTAGTAGTAATAGTTATTACCATGGCAAAAGTACTGGCAGCAGTACTTGTTGTAGTAGTGGCAGCAGTAGTAGTAGTAGTAATCATAATAGTAGTACTAGCACGAGCACTAGTTGAAGAAGTAGAAATAGTAGTAGTTGTTGTTCTTGTAGTAGGAGTAGTAGTTGCAGCAGCAGTAGTAGTAGTAGCCATAGTGGTAGTTGTTATATTAGTTGTAGTAGTAGTAGTACTAGTAGTAGCAGCAGCAGTAGTCGTAGTATTGGTAGTAGTAGTAGTAGTAGTAGTAGTAGTACAGTAGTAGTAGAAGCAGTAACTATAATAATAATAGTAGAAGTAGTAGAAGTTGTAGTAATTGTAGTAGTAGTAGTAGTAGTAGTAGTAGTAATAGTAGTAGTAGAAGTAGGAGTAGCAGCAGCAGTAGTAGCAGAAGTAGTAGTTGTTGTAGCGGTAGTTGCAGTAGTAGCTACAGCTGAAGTTGTTGTAGTAGTAGTAGTAGTAGTAGTAGTAGTAGTAGCTGTAGTTGTAGTAGTTGTTGTAGTAGTAGTAGTAGTAGTAGTAGTAGTCATAGTAGTAGTAGTAGCAGTTATAGTAGTAGTAGAAGATGAAGAAGCAGTACTAGTTATTGAAGTTGGAGTAGTGGCAATAGTGGCCGCTGTTGTAGTCGCAGCAGTAGCTACATAAGTAGTAGTAGTGGTAGTGGTAGTAGTATTAGTTGTTGTAGGAGTAGAAGTAGTACTAGTAGTTGCAGTTGTAATAGTTCTTTAGTAGTTGGAGCAGCAATAGTGGTAGTAGAAGTAGTAGTAGTTGTAGTAGTAGTAGAAGTAGTAGTAGTAGTAGTAGCAGGAGTAGTAGTAGTAGTACTAATTCTAGTAGCAATTGTAGTAGTGGCAATAATTATGGCCGTAGTAGTAGTAGTATTAGTATTAGTAGTCATAGTAGTAACAGTGATAGTAGTAGCAGTTGGAGTTGTAGTAGAAGTAGTAGTAGTCGTAGTATTTGTACTAGCAGTAGGAGTTATAGTAGGAATAGTAGTAGTAGTAGCAAGAGTAGCTGAATTAGAAGTCATAGTTTTAGTAGTAGCAGGAGTAGTAGTAGTGCTATTAATAGTCATTATAGTTGTAGTTTTAGTAATAGTAGTAATAATAGTAGTAGTAGTTGAGGTAGTAGTTGTTCTAGTAGTAGTAGTAGCAGCAGCAATAGTATTAGTAGTGGTCACAATAGTAGAAGTAGCAGGAGTAGTAGTAGTTGAAGTAGTGTTAGTAGCTATTTTAGTAGTAGTAGCAGTAGCAGTAGCAGTAGCGGTAGTATTAGTACTAGTCATAGTTGTAGTAGTATTAGTTGCTAGAATAGGAGTAGTAGTAGTAGAAGTATTTGCAAAAGAAGTTGTAGATACAGTAGCAAGCATTGTAGTAGTAGTAGTAGTTGTTGTTATTGCAGTAGTAGTTATTGTAGTAGCAGTATCAGTAGAAGTTGTAGTAGGAATAGTAGTTGTAGTATCAGGAGTAGTAGTAGTGGAAGTAGTACTAGCAGTAGTAGTAGTTGTAGTTCTAGTAGTAGTAGTAGCAGGAGTAGTAGTAGTGGAAATACTAGTAGAAGTAGTAGCAGTAGTAGTAGTAGCAGGAGTAATAGTAGCAGTAGTACTAGTAGTACTAGTAGTACTAGTAATAGTACTAGTAGCAGTAGCAGGAGTTGTAGTAGAAGTACTATAAATAGCAGTAGTAGCTATCATACTTTAAGCAGTAGTAATATTAGCTATAGTGGTAGTAGTAGTAGTATTGGTAGTAGTAGTAGTAGCAGCATTAATAGGAGTAGTAGTAAAAATAGCACCAGTAGTAGTGATAGCAGTAGTTGTTGTAGTAGTTGTGATAGTAGAAGTAGTAGTAGTAGTAGTAGCAGCAGCGGGCAGTATTACCAGTAGTTGTAGTAGTTGTAGTAGAAGTAGTAGCTGGAGAAGTAGTAGTGGTAGTAGTAGGAGAAGTAGTCATAGTACCTGTGGCAGTAGTTGTAGCTGTTGTAGCAGTAGGAAAAGAAGTATGTATAGTAGTAAGAGAAGAAGTTGGTATAGTAGTAACAGTAGCGATAGCAACAACAATAGCAGCTATAGCAACAACAACAATAGTAGTATTAGTAGTAATGGTAATTCAAGTAGTAGTAGCAGCAATAGTCATAGCAGCCGTAATAGTAGCTATAGTAGTTGAGGCAGTATTAGTCATAATAATAGTAGTAGTATTAGTAGTAGTAGTAGTAGTAGTAGCAGTAGTAGTAGTAGCTGCAAGTATAGTAGTACTAGTAGTAGAAGTAGTAGGAGAAGTAGTGGTAGTAGTAGTAGTAATAGTAGTAATAGTAGAAGCGGTACTAGTAGCAATTGTAGTAGTAGTTGTAGCAACAACAGCACAAGTAGTGTGGCGCTGTAGTAGTAGTAGTAGTAGCAGCAACCGTAGCAGCTATAGTAGTAGTGGCAGTAGGACTTTTCCTTGTAATAATAGTAGCAGCAATTGCAACAGTAGTAGTAGTGGCAATAGTTGTTGTTGTTGTAGTAGTAGTAGTTATTATTGTAGTAGTAGTAGTGGGAGTTGTAACAGTAGTAGAAGCAGTAGTAGCAAAAATTATAATAGTAGCAGTAGCTGTAGAGGTAGTAGTAGTAGCAAAAGAACTATTAGTTGTAGAAGTAATAGTAGTAGCTATTGTAGCAAAACTTGTAGCAGTATTAGTACTAGTAGTAGTAGTAGCAGAAGTAGCAGCAGTGGTAGTAACAGCCTTTGGAGGAACTTCGGTAGAACTTGTAGTAGTAGTAGCAGCAGTCGCAGTAGCAAGAGGAGTAGTAGTAGTAGTGGTAATAATACCAGTAGTCATAGAAGTGGAACTATAGTAGAAGTAGTGGCAGAAATAGTAATAGTAGCAATCGTAGATGTAGTAGCAAATGTAGCGATAGTAGTATTTGTAGTAGTAGTGGTATTAGTAGTAACACTAGTAGTAGTTGCAGTAGTAGTTGTAGTAGTAGGATTAGTAGGGGTAGCAATAGCTGCAGTAATAGAAGTAGTCGCAATAGTAATAGTAGTAGGAAAAGTAGTAGTCGTGGTAGGTATAATAGTAGCAGTAGTAGTAGTTGTTGTTGTTGTGGTGGTGGTGGTGGTGGTAATAGTAGTAGTAATAATAGTCATAGTGGAAGTTGCAATAGTAGTAGTACTAGTAGTAGTAGCTATAGAAGTAGTAGAAGAAGTAGTAACACTAGCAGCAAAATTAGTAGTAGTAGTAATAGCAACTGCAGTAATAGCCGCAGAAGTTGTAGTAGTAGTAGTAGTAGTAATAGCAGTAGCAGTCATAGTAGCGACAGAAGTAGTAGTAATAGTAGTAGTACTTGTACTAGTAGTAGTAGTAATAGTAGCAGTAGCAGTAGCAGCAGCAGAAGAAGTAGTAGTAGTAGTAGTAGTAGAAGTAATAGTAGCTGTAGTAGCTGCAGAAGTGGTAGTAGCATGAACAAAAGTAGTTGCAGTAGCAAATGTGGTAGTAGTTGTATTAGTAGCAGCAGCAGCAGTAGTAGTAGCAGCTGCAGCAGCAGTAGTAGTAGAAATAGTCATAGCCATAGTAGTGTTAGTAGTAGTAAGCATAATAGTTATTGTAGCAGTAGCAGCATTTGTAGCAATAGTAGCAGTAATAGTTGTTGTAGTAGTAGCAACAGCTGTAGTAGTAGTAGCAACAGCAGTAGTAGTAGTACTTGTAGTAGTAGTTGGACTACAAGTAGCAAAAGTAGCAATAGTAGTGGTAATAGTTGTTGTTGTTGTTGTTGTTGTAGCAGTAGCAGTAACAGTAGGGGTGGTAGTAGTAGTAGTAGTTGTTGTAGTAGTAGTAGTAGTAGCAGTAGCAGTAGCAGCAGCAATAGCAATGGTTGAAGTGGTAAATGTAGCAATAGTAGTATTAGTAGTATTATCACTTTTTGTAATAGTTGTTGTGGTAGTAGCAGTAGTTGTAGCAGCAGTAGTCGTAGCTATAGTTATAGTAGTAGTAATAGTAGCAACATTTGCTACAACAACAGATGTAGTAGTGGTGGTGGTAGTAGTAGTGGTAGTAGTCATAGCAGTAGTAGCAATGGTAACAATAGTCATAGTAGCAGCACTAGCAATAGTAGTAGTACGCATAACAGTAGTTATTGTAGCAGTGGTGGTACTAGTAGTAGTTATGCAATAGTTGTAACAGTAGTAGTAACAATAGTAGTAATAGTTGTTGTTGTTGTAATAGACATAGTAGTAGTAGTAGTAGTAGTAGTAGTAGTAGTAGTAGTAGTAGTAGTAGTAGTAGGAAAAGTATTAGTACTAGCAGTAGTAGCAAAAGTGAAACTAGTTGAAGTAGTAGCAGTAGTAGCAGTAGCTGAAGTTGTAGTCGTCGTAGTAGTAATAGTAGTAGTAGTATCAGTAGCAATAGTTGTAGCAGATGTAGTAGTAGTAGTGGTAGTAGTAGCAGTAGAACTCATAGTAGTAGTTTTTGTTGTTATCGTTATAGGAGAAGTAGTTGTAGAAGTAGTATTTGTGGTTGTAGTAGTAGTATTTATTTTTGTAATAGTATTACTAGTGGCAGTAGTAGTAGTAGTAGAAGTAGAACTACTAGTAGTAGAAGTTGTAGTAGCTGTCGAAGTAGTGGTAGCAATTGTAGCAATAGTAGCTGTAATAGTTGTAGTAGTTGTATTAGTGCAGTTATAGCAGTAGTAGCAATAGTTGCTATAGTAGTGGTTGTAGTAATACTAGTAGAAGTAGTAGCAGCAATAGTAGTAGTAGTAGTAGTAATAGTAGTACTGGTAGTAGTTGTTGTTGTAGTAGCAACGGTAGTAGTAGTAGTAGTCGTAGTAGCAGTAGTTGTAGCAACTGTAGTAATAGTTATGGTAGTAGGGGCTCGATTTGGAGTTGTAGTGGGAGTAGTACTAGTTGAATTATTGGTAGTGGCAGTAGTAGTAGTAGTTGGAGCCGGAGTTGGGGTTGGAGTAGTAGTATTACTAGTAGTTGTAGTAATAGTAGAAGTAGTGGTAGTAGTAGCAGTATTTGTAGTAGTAAGAGTAGTAGCTATAGTAATAGGAGTAGTAGCATTTGTTGTTGTAGTAGTAGTGGTAGCAGTAGTAGTAGCACTAGTAGTAGTACTAGTAGTTATTGTAGAAGTAGTAGTAGCACGGGAATTAGTAGTATTATTTGTAGGAGAAGTAGTAGTAGTAGCAGTAGCAGTAGTAGTAGTGGTTGTAGTAGTAGCAGCTGCAACAGCAGCAGCAGTAGAAGCAGTATTAGTAGAAATAGTAGTAGTTGTTGTAATAGTAGTAGTAGCACAAGCAGTATTAGTAGAAATAATAGTGGCAGCTGCAATAGCAGCAGCAATAGAAACAATATTCGTAGAAATAGTAGTAGTAGTCATAATAGTCGTAGTAGCAGAAGTCGTATTAGTAGAAATAGTAGCAATAGTAGTAGCATCAGTAGCAGGAGAAGCATCGCTGTAGTAGTAGCAGCAACAGTTGTTAGTAGTGCATGTAATAGTAGTAGTAGTAGTAGTAGTAGTAGCAGTAGCAGCAGCAGAAGTAGTAGTAGGAGCAGCTACCGCAACAGGAATAGTAGTAGTTGTAGTAACAGTTGTAGCAACAGTAGTAGTTGCAATAGTTGTGGTAGTAATAGTAGCAGAAGAAGTAGTACCAGTAGTAGTAGCAGAAGTAGTAGTTTGAGAAGTAGTTGTAGTAGCTGTAGCAGTAGAAGTAGTAGTAGTAGTCCTAGTAGTAGTAGTAGTAGTAGTAGCAGTAGTGGTAGTAGTAGTAGTTGGAGTAGTAGCGGTAATACATGTAGTAGTATAGTAGTAGCAGTAGTAGTAATATTAATAGGAGCAGTCATAGTAGTGGTAGGTGTAGTAGCAGTAGTAGCAAATGTAGTAGTAATAACAGTAGTAGATGTAGTAGCAGAAATAGTAGTAGCAGTAGTAGAAGTAATAGTAGTAGAAGTGGTGGAAGTAGTTGTAGTAGAGTTAGTAGTAGTACTAATAGTAGCAGCAGCAGTAGTAGCACTAGTAGTATTAGTTGGACTACTAGTAGTTATAGCAACAGAAGTAGTTGAAATAGTAATAATAGTGTGAAAAGTAGCAATCGTAGAAGCAGTAGTAGTAGTTATGGTAGTAGTAGTAGTAGAAGTTGTTGTTGTAGTCGAGTGGTATTTACAATAGCAACAGTACTAGCAGTAGCAGCCGTAATAGTAGTAGGAGTAGTATTAGTAGCACTAGCATACGCAGTAGTCACAGTAGTAGTAGTAGTAGCAGTAGAGCAACATAAGTAGTAGTAGTAGCAGCAACAACAGTAGTAGTAGTCATAGTTGCTACAGAGTTCGTAGTAGTAGAAGTAGTAGTAGTAATAGTAGAAATAGCTGTATTAGCACCATAATTAGAAGTAGTAATAGAATTAGAAGTAGCAATAGTAGCAGTAGTAGTAGCTATTGGAGTAGTAGCAGCAAAAGTAGTAGTAGGCGTAGAAGTAGTAGTTGTAGCCGTAGTAGTAGTATATGTGGTAGCAGTTGTTGTAGTAGTATTAATTGTTGCAGCGGTCGCAGCAGCAGTAGTAGTTATAGTAGCAATAGTTGCTGCAACTGTAGCAGTAGTGGTAGTACTAGAGGCAAAAGCAACAGTAGTAGTCTGGTAGTTGTAGTAGTAGTTGTTGTAGTAGCAGTAGTAGTAGCAATTGTAGTAGTCATTGTAGCTAAAGTTGTAGTAGTAGTAGAGGTATTAGTGGTAATAGTTGCAGTACCAGTAGTAGTAGTAGTGTAGCTATAGCAATAGTCATAGCAGTAGTAGCAGTAGTAGTAGTAGTAGTGGTAGTAGTCATAGTAGAAGTAGTTACCGTAGATGTATCAATTGTAGAAGCAGTAGTAGTTGTTGTAGTTGTAGTAGTAGCAGAAGAATCAATAGCAGTAGTTGTGGTAGCAACAGTAGTAGTAGTATGAGCTATAGCAGTAGTAATAGTATTGGAAGCAGTAGTCGTAGTAGTAGTGGTACTTATTGTAGTTGTTGTTGTTGTAGCCGCTCTATCAATATTCGGAGTAGTAGTTGTTATTGTAGTAGTAGTAGTAGTAGTAATAATAATTACAATAGATGTAGAAGTAGCAATAGCAATAGTAGAAACAGTAGTAGCAGCAGTAGCAGCACTCATTGTAACTGTATCAACAATAGTAGTAATAGTTGCAATAGTAGCGTAATACTAGTAGCAAAAGTTGTAGTCATTGGAGAAGTAGTATTAGTAGCAGTTGCTGTCGTAATAGTAGCAAAAGTAGTATTAGTATTAGTAGTAGTATTTGTAGTTGGATTAGTAGTAGTAGCTGCAGTAGTAGTAGTAGCAGCATTATTAGGAGAAGTAGTATTAGTAATAGTTGTAGCAGTTGTAGCAATTTCAGTAACAGTCGTAGTAGGTGTAGTATTAGTAGTAGTAGTAGTAGCAGCAGCAGCAGTAGTTGTAGTAGTAGCCATAGTTGTAGTAATAGAAGTAGAAGCAGCAGTAGCATCTACAGTAGTAGGAGTAGTAGTATTAGTAGTTAAAGTAGTGGTAGCAGTAGAAGTTATTGCATTAGTACTTGTAGCAGTAGAAGCAGTAGCATTAGTAGCAGTAGTAGTATTTGCAATAATAGTAGTGGTAGTAGTAGTATTATGAGAAGTAATAGTCGTAGCAAAAATAGTAGCAGTAATAGTAGTAGTAATAGTAGCAATAGTAGGAGTGGAGGCACTTGTAGCAGTAGTAGCAGCAGTAGTAGTAGTACTACTAGTAGTACTAGTAGTAGCTGTAGAAGTAGTTGTAGAAGTTATAGTTGTAGTGGGAGAAGTAGTAGTAGTTGTTATCGTAGGAGAAGTAGTAGTACTAGTAGTAGTAGTTATTGTTGTTGTAGTAGTAGTCGTAGTAGTAGTAGTAGGCATAGTTATCGTACTAATAGTAGTAGTTGCAAAAGCAGTAATAGTAGCAGCAGCAGTAGTAGCAGTAGTAGCAAAAGTAGTAGTTATAGCAGTAGCAGTTGTATTTGTAGTTGTCATATTAACAGTAGTTGTTGAAGTATCAGCTGTAGCAGTAGTAGCAAAAGAAGTAGCACAAGTAGTAGTAGTTGCAGAAGGGGTACCGGTAGCACCAGTAGTACCTCTTGTAGTAGCAATAGTTATCATAGCAGAAGTAGCAAGCTTAGTAGTAGTATTAGTAGTATTAGCAATCACAACAATAGCAGTTGTAGTAGTAGTAGTAGGGATAGTGGTAGAAGTTGTAGTAGCAGCAATAGCAACAGAAATAGTAGTTGTAGTAGGAATTGTAGTAGCAGATGTAGCAGGAGCAGCAGGATCATTGGTAGAAGTTGCAGTAGGAGCAGAAGTGGCTAGACTAGTAGTAGCAGTGGTAGTAGTAGAAGTAGTAGCAGAAGTAGTTGTAGTAGTAGTAGTAGTAGTAGTAGCAGAAGTAGTTGTAGTAGCAGCAATATTAGTATTAGTAGTAGTAGTAGTTGTTGTTGTTGTTGTTGTTATTGTTGTAGTAGTAGCCGCATTAGTAGTGGTGGGGGTTCGATTAAGAGTTGTAGTAGGAGTAGTGCTAGTTGGGGTATTGGTAGCGGCAGTACTAGTTGTAGTAGTTGTTATGGTAGTAGCAGTAGTTGTTGAAGTAGTAGTAGTAGTATTGTTTGTATTCGTAGGAGCAGTTGTAGGAGTGGTAGTCATAGCAATTGTACTATTAGTAGAAGTAGTAGTAGTAGTAATATTAGCAGTAGTAGTAGTGGTAATAGTAGTAGTAGTAGTACTAGTGGTAGTCGCAATCGTACTTCTAGCAGTTGTACTAGTAGGAGTTAGAGTAGGGGTAGTAGCAGAGTAGTAGGAGTAATATTAGGAAAAAGAGTACTAGTAGTAGCAGTATTAGTTGTAGTGGTAGTAGTAGTAGTTGTTATTTTTATGGTAGTGGTAGTAGCAGTAACAGTAGTAGTAGTAGGAGTTGGAGTACGGGTAGTAGTAGGAGATGTAGTAGTTCGAGTAGGGGTTGTAGTAGTCATAGGAGTAGTGTTTGCAATAGGTGCTGGAGTGTAGTAGACAGCATAGTAGTAGTAGTAGCAGTACTAGTAAGTTAGTAGTCAAAGGAGTAGACGGAGGATTAGTAGTAACTAGTAGTAGGCAGTAACCAGTAGTAGTAGTAGTAATAGTAGTAGGTAGTGGTATTAGTTAAAAGTAGTAGTGTAGCAGTGAAGTAGCAGCAGTAGTTGTGGCGAGTTGTTAGGAGTATTTGGGTAGTATATTAGAGTAGCAAGTCAGCAAAGTTAAGTAGTAGTAATAGTCATAGTAGTGTTGTAGTAGTATAACTAGTAGTAGTAGTACTAGCAGTAGTAGTGGTAGTAGTAGTTGTAGTAGTAGTGGTAGTAGTGGTGGGAGTAGTAGTAGTTTAAGTTGTTGGAGTTTAGGAGTAGTAGTAGTAGTTAGATCAGTAATAGTTGAAGTTGTAGGAGTGTTAGGAGTAGTAGTAGGTGTAGTAGTAGTAGTTGTTGTTGTTGTTGTTGTTGTGGTAGTGGTAGTAGTAGTAGTAGTTGAGCAAGGAGGTGGAGGAGGAGGAGTAATAGTAGGAATGGGAGTTGGAGTAGCAGTAGTTGTAGGATTTGGGGTAATAGTTGTGGTAGTAGTAGGAGTACTATTAGTAGCAGTAGTTGGAGTAGTAGTAGTAGTTGTTGTTGTTGTAGTGGAGGTAATAGGAATAGTAGCAGTAGTAATAGTAGAAGTAGTAGTTGTAGAGGTAGCAATAGCACCACCAGTAGTAGCGTTAGTAGTTGTTGTAGTAGTAGCAGTTGTATTAGCAGGAGTAGTAGTAGGAGTCAAAGTTGGAGTTGGATTATAAAAGGAGTTGTAGTAGTTGTAGTACTACTAGCATGAGTAGTACTAGTTGGAGTTGCAGGTGTTGGAGTAGTAGTAGTAGTAGTTGTAGTGGAAGTAGTAGTAGCAACAATTGCATTATTAGTAGTAACAATAGTAGTAGCAGTAAGTAGTAATAGTAGTAGTTGTAGTGGAAGTAGTAGCAGTTGTAATAGTAGTAGTAGTTATTGTAGTAGCAGTTGTAATAGTAGTAGTAGTAGTAGTAGTAGTAGTAGTAGTAGTAGTAGTAGTTGGAGTAGGGGTAGTAGTAGTAGTAGGAGTGGTAGAAAAAGGAGGAGTTGGAGTAGGAGTAGTAGTAGCAGTGGAAGGAGTAGGAGTGTTAATATTAGTAGTTGTTGTTGTTGTTTTTGTAGTAGTAGTGTTAGTAGTAGTAGTAGTAGCAATAATTATACTAGTTATAGAAGTTGTTGTTGTAGTAGTAGTAGTTGTTGTAATTGTAGTAGTAGTTGTTGTTGTTTTTGTAATAGTAATGGTAGTAGTAGTAGCAGTAGAAGTAGTAGGAGTTGGATAAGGAGTAGTAGCAGGCATAGTAGTAGTTGGGGTAGGGGTAGTGGTTGTAGTAGGATTAGTAGTAGCAGTAGGAGTTAGATTAAGAGTAGTAGTGGCAGTAGTGGTAGGAGTAGAAGGAGTAATAGCTGTAGCAGTAGTAGGAGTCGGAGTAGGGATAGTAGTCGTAGTTGTTGTTGTTGTATAGTAGTAGTAGCGACAATAGTAGCAGTAGTACAAAGTGGTAGTAGGAGTTGGTGTAAGAATAGAAGTAGTAGTAGGAGTAGTCATTGGAGTAGTAGTAGCGATAATAGTAGTAGGAGTAGTCGTTCGAGTAGCAGTGGTGGTAGTAGTAGTAGTGTTAGTATTAGTAGTAGTAGTACCAATAGTAGGAGTAGTAGTAGTAGCAATTGTAGTAGTAGTTGAAGTAGTAGTAGTGGTACTGATAGTAGTAGTAGTAGTTGAAGTAGCAGTTGTAGTAGTAGTAGTAGTAATTATAGTAGTAGTAGTAGTAGTAGTAGTAGTAGTAGTAGTAGTAGTAGTAGTAGTAGTAGTAGTAGTAGTAGTTGGTGGTGGTAGTTGGAGTAGGGATAGTAGTAGTAGTAGGAGTGGTAGAAAAAGGAATTGGAGTAGGAGTAGTTGTAACAGTGGAAGGAGTAGGAGTGTTAGCATTAGTAGTAATAGTTGTTGTTTTTATGGTAGTAGTGTTAGTATTAGTTGTAGTAGGAGTAGTAGTAGTTGTAGCAATTATACTAGTTATAGAAGTTGTTGTTGTTGTTGTTGTAGTAGTAGTAGTAGTAATTGTAGTAGTTGTTGTTGTTGTTTTTGTAGTAGAGTGGTAGTAGTAGTAGTAGCAGTAGAAGTAGTAGGAGTTGGATTAGGAGTAGTAGTGGCAGTAGTGGTAGAGTAGAAGGAATAATAGTAGTAGTAGTAGTAGGAGTCTGAGTAGGGATAGTTGTAGTAGTAGTAGCAGTATAGTAGTAATAGCAAGAATAGTAGCAGTAGTACAAGTCGAGGTAGTAGCAGTAGTGATATTAGTTGTAGTAGCTGTAGCAGTAGTAGTGTAGTTGTAGTATCAATAATAGTAGCAGTGGTAGTTGTTGTAGTAGTAACAGTAGCTGCCGCAGTATTTGTAGTAGTAGTAGTAGTAGCAGCAAGAGCAACAACATCAAAAGTAGTAGTAGTAGTAGTAGTGGTAGTTGTAGTAGTAATAGTAGTAGTTGTAGTAGTAGTAGTTGTGGTAGTAGCAGTAGTTGCAGTAGTAGTAGGAGTAGTTGTAGTAGTCATAGGAGTAGTCGTAGCAGTAAAAGTTGGGGTAGGAGTAGTAGTAAGAGTTGTAGTGGTAGTAGTAGTAGTCCTATAAGGAATAGTAGTAGTAGCAGTAGTAGGATTAGGAGTGGTAGCAGTAACAGTTGTCATATTAGTAGGAATAGTAGCAGTAGTAATGGTAAAAGTAGTAGTAGTAGTAGTAGGAGTAGCAGTAGATGAAATAGTAGTAGTAGTAGTAGTCTTAGTAGTAGTAGTAGTGGTAGTAGCAGCAGTTGCAGCACCTACAGTAGTAGCAATAGTAGTAGTAGCTGGAGTAGTAGTACTAGTAATTGTTATTGTCATTTTCATTGTAGTAGTGGTGGTGGTGGTAGTAGTAGTAGTTGAAGCTGGAGTAGGAGTAGTAGCAGGCGTAGTACTAGTTTGAGTAGGGGTAGTGGTAGTAGTTGGAGTTGTAGTAGTAGTAGGAGTTGGATTAGGAGTAGTAGTGGAAGTAGTGGTAGGAGTTGTAGGAGTGGTAGTAGTAGCAATAGTAGGAGTCAGAGTAGGGATACTAGTAGTACTAGCAGGGGTAGTAGTAGTAGTACTAGTAGTAGTATAGTAGTAGTAGCAAAAATAGTAGCAGTTGTACAAGTCATAGTAGTAGTAGTAGTAATAGTAGTTGTAGTAGCTGTAGCAGTAGTAGTGTAGGAGTAGTATCAACAATAGTAGCAGTAGTAGTTGTTGTAGTAGTTGTAATAGTAGCAACAGTACTAGTAGTAGTAGTAGTAGTAGCAGAAGTAGTAGTAGTAGCAGGAGCAGGAGCATCAAAAGTAGTAGTAGTAGTTGCTGTATTAGTAATAATAGTAGTTGTAGCAATAGTAGCAGTAGGAGTAGTTGCAGCAGTAGAAGTTAGAGCAGGAGTAGTTGTAAGAGTTGTAGTAGTAGTAGTAGTACTAGAAGGAATAGTAGTAGTAACAGTAATTGTAGGAGTAATAGTAGTGGCAGTTGTCATAGCAGTAGGAGCAGTAGTAGCAATAATCGTAGAAGTAGTAGTAGTTGTAGTAGGACTAGCTATAGCAGAAATAGTAGTAGTAGTAGCAGTGCTTGTAGCAGCAGTTGTGGCAACAATTGTAGCAGTAATAGTAGTAGTAGCAGTAGTTCTAGCAGTAGCAAAAGTAGCTGTAGGAGTAGCATTAGTGGCAACTATACCAGCAGTATTAGTAGCTGGAGTAGTAGAAGTAGTATTGGCAGTTGTAGGAAAGTAGTAGATGTAGTAGTAGTAGCAGTACCAATAGTAGTTGTAGTCGTAGCAGCAGCCATCATACTAGTAGTTATTGTAGTATTAGTAGTAGTAGTACTAATCATAGTAATTGTAGTAGCGGTAGCAGTTGTAGAAGTAATAGTTGTAATAGTAGCTATTGTAAGTAGCAGTAGTGGTAGAAATAGTAGTAGTAGTGGCAGTAGCAATAGTAGTAAGCGTAGACAGGAGGAGGAGGAGTAGAAGTAGTAGTACTACTTGTAGTTGTAGTAGTAGCAGCAGTAGTTGTATTAGTAATAGTAGCAGTAGTAGTATGACTAGTAGTAGCTATAGTAGTATTAGTAGGTGTAGGAGTAGTAGTAGTAGTAGCAGTAGTAGTAGTCATAGAAGTAGTAGCAACAGCAGTAGTAGAAATACCAATAGTAGTAGCAATAGTTGCAATAGTAGTTGTAGCAATAGCAATTATAGCAGTAGGAGGAGCATTAGCAGCAGTAGTCATAGTTGTACTCGTGGCTCTGGTAGTTGTGGTAGCATAATTAGTTGTAGTAGTATTAATAGATGTAGCAGTAGTAGTAACTGTTGTAGTAGTAACAGTAGTAGTAGCAGTAGCAGTAGCAGCAGTAGCAATAGTAGTAGCAGTAGTTGTAGTGATAGTAGTAGCAGCAGCCGCAGTAGTTGTAGTAGTAGTAGTAGTAGCAATAGTAGTAATAGTAGTAGTGGTAGCTCTTGTAGTAATAATAATAGTAACTGTAGTAGTAGTAATTAGTAGTAATAGAAGAAATAGTTGTAGTCATAGAAGTTATAGTAGTAATTGTGGTAGCACTAGGAGTTGTAGTTGTAGTATCAGTAGTAGTAATAGTAGCAATAGTAGTAATATAGGAAGGAGCAGGAGTAGTAGTAGTAGCTGTTGTTGTTGCAGTAGTTGTTGTAGTAGTAACAGTAGTAGTAGTTGTTGTTGTTGTAGGAGTAGTAGCAATAGTAGCAGTTGCAATAGTAGTTGACGTATTCTGAGTAGCAGTAGTAGCAGTAGTGGCAGTATTAGTAGTAATAGCAGTAGTTGTAGTAGTAGGAGTAGTATCCGTAGTTGTAGACATAGTAGCAGTTGCACTAGTAGTATTTGTAGTAGTACTAGTAGCAGTAGCAATAGCAGTAGTAGTAGTAGTAGGCGGAGTAGGGGTAGTTGTAGTTGTACGAGTAGTAGGAGTAGTAATAGTAGTAGTAGGAGGAGGAGTAGTAGGAGCATTAGTAGCAGTGGGACTAGCAGTATGAGTAGTAGTAGGAGAAGCTGTTGTAGTAGTAGTAATAGTAGCAGTAGCAGCAGTTGTAGTAGCAGTAGTTGTAGTAATAGTTGTGCTAGTAATATAAATAGTTGTAGTAGCAGTATTGGTAGGGATAGCAATTGTAGCAGTAGCAATAGTATTAGTTGTAGTACTAGCAGTATTAGTAATAGCAGTAGCAGTAGTAGAAGTAGAAGTAGTAGTTGTAGTAGTTGTGGCAGTCGTAGTAATAGTTGCAGAAGTTGCAGTGGCAGTAGTAGTAGTGGCAGAGGTAGTAGCAATAGTAGTAGCAGTATTAGTAGTAGTAGTAGTAGCAGTAGTTATAGCAGTTGCAGAAGTAGTAATAGTGGTAGCAGTTGTAGTAATTATAGAAGTAGTAGTAGCAAGAGTAGCAATAGTAGCACTGGTAGCAGCAGCAGCAGTAGTAATAATAGTAGTAGTAGAAGAAGAAGAAGAAGTAATAGCAGGAGCTGTAGTAGTAGTTGTAGTAATAGTAGGAGGAGGAGGAGTTGGAGCAGGAGTAGTAGTTGATGTAGTAGTAGTAGTATATTAGTATTAGTAGTAGACGCCGCAAAAGTAGTAATAGAAGTAATACTAGTAGTAGAAGTTGTGGAAATAGTAGTTGTAGCAATAGTAGTATTAGCAACAGTAATAGTAGTAGTTGTTGTTGTAATAGTAGTTGTAGTAGAAGTAATAGCTTTAGTAGTAGTAGTTGTAGTAGTAGACATTGCATAAGTAGTAATAGAAGTAGTTGTATTAGTAGAAGTAGTGGAAAAAGTAGTTGTAACAATTGTAGTATTAGCAGCAGTAGTGGTAGTAGTTGTTGTAGTAGTAGTTGTAGTATTAGTAGTAGCATTAGTAGTAGTAGTAGTAGTAGTAGTATGTGTAGTAGTAGTAGTAGTAGTAGTAGTAGTACTTGTAGCGAAAGTAGTGGTAGTACTTGTAGTAGTTGTAGAAGCAGCGGTTGAAGTAGTAGTTGTAGTAGCAGTAGTAGTAGGAGTAGTAGTAGTAGTAGTAGCAGTAGTAGTAACAATAGTAGTTGTTGTAGTAGTAGCAGCAGTAGTAAAAATAGTAGAAGTATTAGTAGGAGTTGCAGTAATAATAGTGATATTAGCAGTAGCATCAGAAGTAGTAGTCTTAGTTGCAAGAGTAGTAGTTGTAGTATTAGTAGTAGTGGTAGTAGGAGTAGTAGCAGAAGCAAGAGTAGTAGTAGCAGTAGCACAATTAATACTAGTAGTAGTACTAACATTAGTTGCGATAGCAGTATTGGTAGTGGTAGTAGCAGTGAAGGTTGTCATGCTGGTAATAAAAATTGTAGTAGTAGTAGTAGTAGTAGTGGTAGGAGTAGTTGTATGAATAGGTGCAGGAGATGGAGTAGTAGTAGGAGGAGTAGTAGTAGTTGTTGGAGTCGTAGTTGTAGTTGTAGGATTAGTTGTGTAGTGGTTGTATCAACAATAGAAGATATAGTTGTAGTTGTAGTAGTAGCAGTAGTAGCAGCAGTACTTGTAGTAGTAGTATTAGTAGCAACATCAAACGTAGTAGTAGTAGTAACCATAGTATTAGTAGCAGTAGTTGTTGCAGTAGTAGTAGTAGGAGTAGTTATAGTAGCAGTAGGACTTGTAGTAGGAGTAGAAGTTGGAGCAAGAGTAGTAGTAAGATTTGTAGAAGTAGTTGTAGTACTAGAAGGAATAGAAGTAGCAGCAGTAGCAGGAGTAGGAGTAGTAGCAGTAGCAGTAGTTAAAGTGGCAGTAGAAGTAGTAGCAGTTGTAGTAGTGGCAGTAGCAGCAACAGTAGTAGTAGCCGTAACAATAGTAGTAGTTGTAGTAGTAGTAGTAGTGGTAGTAGTAGTAGTAGTGGTAGTACTAGTAGTAGTAGTAGTAGTAATAGTAGTAGTAGTAATAGTAGTTGTAGTAGTAGTCGTAGTAGTAGTCGTAGTAGTAGTGGTGGTAGCTGTAGTAGTAGTAGTAGTAGTAGGAGTAGTAGTTGCAGTAATAGTAGTATTTGTAGTAGTAGTAGTAGTAGTAGTAGTAGCAGCAGCAGTAGTTGTAATAGTAGTATTGGGAGTAATAGTAGTAGTAGTAGTAGTATTAGTAGTATTAGTAGGAGAGTTGCAGTAGCAGTAGGGTTAGTAGTAGTAGCTATAGTTGTAGTAGAGGTAGTTGTAGTAGTAGTTATAGTAGTAGTAGCTGTTGTTGTTGTAGTAGTAGTTGTTGTTGTTGTAGTAGTAGTAGTCCTAGTTGGAGTCGGAGTTGGAGTAGTAGTAGTAGTTGGAATAGTGGTACTAGTAGTAGTAATAGTAGTTGTAGCAGTAGCAGTAACAGAACTAGTAGTAGTAGTTATAGTATCAGTAGTAGTAGCAGGAGGAGTTGTAGTAGTTGGAATCGTGGTAGTAGTGGTAGTAGCTGTAGCAGGAGTAGCAGCAGTAGTAGTAGTCGTAATAGTAGTCGGAGAAGTTGTAGCTGTAGTATTACAAGAAGCAATAGTAGCTATAGCACGAGTAGCAGTAGTATTAGTAGCAGCAGCAAAAGTAGTAGTAGTAGCAGTAGTAGTAACACTAGTAGCAATGATTGTGGTAGTAGTAGAAGTAGCAGCAGCAGTAGCGATAGTAGTAGTAGTGGTGGTAGTTGCAGTAGGAGTAGCAGCAGTAGTAATTGTGATAGTAGTGGTAGTTGCAACAGTAATAGTAGTAGCAGTAGTTGTAATAATAGTAATAGTAGTAGTAGTAGTGGTAGTAGCAGTAGCGGTAGCAGCAGTAGTAGTAATAATAGTATTAGTAGTAGTAGTATCAGTTGTAGTAGTGATAATAGTAGTAGCACTAGTTGTTGTTGTTGTAGAAGTAGGAGTAGCATTAGTAGTGGGTGTAGGAGTAGGAGTAGAAGTAATAATCGGGGTGGTAGTAGTAGTAGCAGTCATCGCAGTAGTAATTGTAATAGTAGGAGTAGTAGTAGTTGTTGTGGTAGTAGTAGTAATAGCAGTAGTAGTAGTAGTTGTAGTAGTAGTGGTGGTCGTAGAAGGAGTGGTAGAAGTAGTAGTAGTAGTAGCAGTAGTAATAGGAGTGTTAGGAGTTGTTGTAGTAGTAGTAGTGCAAATAGTGGCCATAGTAGTAGCTTTAGTTGTAGTAGCAGTAGAAGTAGTAGTAGAAGTAGTGGTAGGATTTGTAGCAGTCGTAGTCGTAGTAGTAGTAATAGTAGAAGTAGTAGTTGTAGTAGTTGTTGTTGTTGTAGTAGTAGGAGCAGCAGCAGCAGGACTAGTAGGAGCAGGAGTCGGAGTAAGAGTAGTACTTGGTATAGTAGTAGTAGTAGCAATAATAGCAGTAGTAATAATAGTAGTTGTATTAGTTATAGCAATAGTAGGTGTAGTTGTTGTAGTGGTAGTAGTTGTTGTGGTAGTAGGAATACTGACGTTAGAAGGAGTAGTAGTTGTTGTAGTAGTAGTAGTAGTTGTAGTAGTAGTAGGGGTAGCAGCAACGTCAGGAGGAGTTCTTGTAGCAGTAGTTGTTGTTGTTATTGTTGTTGTGGAAGAAGGAGAGGTAGTAGTGGCAGTAGTAGTAGGACTTGCTGCAATAGCAGAAGCCACAGTACTAGTAGTAGTTTTAGTAGTAGTAGTAGTAGGAGCTGTTGTAGGAGTAGGAGTAGGAATAGTAGTAACAGGAGTAGTAGTAATAGTAGCAGTAGTAGTTGTTGTTGTTATAGTGGTAGTGATAGTACTTACAATAGTTGTAGGTGTGGTGATTGTAGTAGTAGTAGCTGTTGTAGTAGTAGGACTTGCTGCAGTAGCAGAAGCCGCAGTACTAGTAGTAGTTTTAGTAGTAGTAGTAGTAGGAGCTGCAGTAGGAGTAGGAGTAGGAATAGTAGTAACAGGAGTAGTAGTAATAGTAGCAGTAGTAGTGGTTGTTGTTATAGTTGTAGTGATAGTACTTACAGTAGTTGTAGGTGTGGTGATTGTAGTAGTAGTAGCTATTGTAGTAGTAGGAATAGCAGCAGTAGTAGGTATAGTAGTTGTTGTAATAGTAGTAGTAGTAGTTGATGTTGTTGTTGTTGTAGTACTAGCTGTAGTAGTAGCAGTGCTAGTGGTTGTAGAAACAGTGGTAGAAGTCGAAGTTGTAGTAGCATCAGCAGTAGCAATAGTAGTAGTAGTAGAAGCAGTTGTAGAAGTAGTAGGAGCGTTAGGAGGAGGAGTAGTAGTAGCAGTATTAGTAGTAGTAGCAGTAGCAGTAGTAGTAGTAGTAGTAGCAATAGTAGTAGTTGTAATAGTAGTAACAGTAGTAGTAGTAGAAGAAGTAGCAGCAGTAGCAGTTGTAGTACTAGTAGTATCAGTAGTCATAGTTGTTGTACTAGGTGTTATAGTAGTGGTTGTAGTAGTGGTAGTTGAACTCGTAGTAGTAGTACTAGTAGTAGTATTAGAAGTAGTAGTAGTTGTTGTTGTAGTAGATGGGGTTGTGGTAGTAGTAGTAGTAGTAGCAGCTGTAGCAGTAGTAGTAGCAAAAGTAGTTGTTGTATTCGTAGCCGTTGTAGTAGTTGTAGCAGTAGTAGTAGTATTAGAAGTAATGGTCGTAGTAGTTGTGGTAGTACTAGCAGCCGCAGTAGCGGTAGTAGTAGTAGCGATAGCAGTAGCACTAGTTGTAGAGCATAAGTCAAAATAGTAGTAGCAGCAGCAGCTGTAGTAGTAGTATTAGAAGAAGAAGTAGTAGTAGTAGTAGTAGCAATAGTAGTAGTTGTAATAGTAGCAACAGTAGTAGTAGTAGAAGAAGTAGTAGCGGTAGTGTAGCAGCAGCAACAGTTGTAGTACTAGTAGTATCAGTAGTCATAGTTGTTGTACTAGGTGTTGTAGTAGTAGTTGTAGTAGTAGTAGTTGAACTCGTAGTAGTAGTACCAGTAGTAGTATTAGTAGTAGTAGTTGTTGTTGTAGTAGATGGGGTTGTGCTAGTAGTAGTAGTAGTAGCAGCTGTAGCAGTAGTAGTAGCAAAAGTAGTTGTAGTATTCGTAGCTGTAGTAGTAGTTGTAGCAATAGTAGTAGTATTAGAAGTAATGGTCGTAGTACTTGTGGTAGTATGAGCAGCCGCAATAGCAGTAGTAGTAGTAGTGGTAGTAGTAGCACTAGTTGTAGAGCATTAGTCAAAATAGTAGTAGCAGCAGCAGCAGCTATAGTAGTAGTATTAGAAGAAGTAGTAGTAGTAACAGTAGTAGTAGCAGCAGCATCAGTCACTAGCTGTAGTAGTAGTAGAAGTAGTAGCAGTAGTCATAGTAGTAGTTGTAGTTGCAGTAGTGTTAGTAGTCGTAGTAGTATTATTAGTAGTAATAGTAGTAGCAGTGCCAGTAGTAGTAGTAGTAGTAGTAGTAGTAATAGTGGTAGTAGCTGTAGTAATAACAACAGTTGTAGTGGTAGTAGCAGTAGTAGCAGCAATTGGTCTAGAAGTAGTAGCAGTAGTAGCTGAAGCAGCAGTAGCAGTAGTAGTCGTAACTATTGTAGATGTAGCAGTAGTCACAATACTAGTAGTTGTTGTTATACAAGTAGTTGTAATAGTAGTAGTATTAGTTGCAGGAGTAGCTGTAGTGGTAGCAATAGTAGTTGTAGCAGAATTTGTAGCAGTAGTAATAGTACTAGTAGTAGTAGAAGCAGTAATCGTTGCAGCAGTAGCAATAGGTCAAGTAGTAGTAATATTAGTGGTGGTAGCAGTAGTATCTGTATAGTAGTAGTTGTAGTAGAAGCAGTAGCAGTAGCAGTAGTAGTTCTAGTAGCAGTAGTAGCCGTAGTCGGAGTAGTAGTATGAGTAGGAGTAGTACTAATAGTAGTAGTTGTTGTTGTACTAGAAGTAGCAGTAGTAGTAGTACTTGTTGGAGCAGTAGCAGTAGTAATAGTACTAGTTGTAGTAGTAGTAGTAGTAGTATAGTAGTGGTAGTAGTACTAGTATTAGCAGTACTACTAGGAGTTGTAGACGTAGTAGTAGTATTAATTGGAGTAGTAGTAGTAGCCGTAGTAGGTGAGTTGTAGTTGTAGTAGTAGTAGCATAGTAGTGGTAGTATCAGCTGCAGTAGTAGCAACAACAGCAAAAGTAGTAGTGGTAATAATAGTAATTGCAGTTATTTTAATACCAGCAGCAGTAGCAGTACTAGAAGTGGTAGTAGTTGAAGGATTAGTAATATTAGTAGTAGTAGGAGCCGTAGTAATTATAGTACTAGTAGTAATATTAGTAGTAGTAGTAGGAGCTATAGTAATTATAGTAGTAGTAGTAATTATGGCAGTAGTAGGAGTCGTAGTTAGAGTAGTACGAGTAGTAGTAGTAGTAGTAGTAGTAGTAGTAGTAGTAGTAGTAGTAGTAGTAGTAGTAGTAGTAGTAGTAGTAGTAGTAGGAGTAGTAGTAGTAGTAGTAGTCGTAGTAGTAGAAGCAGCAGTAGTAGTAGCAGCAGTAGTAGATGTCGGAGTAGTAGTTGTTATAATAGTAGTAATAGTAGTAGTAGTAGTTGTTATTGTTGTAGGATTAGTTGTTGTTGTTGTAGGATTAGTTGTGTAGTAGTAGTAGTAGTAGTGGTCGTAGGAGTAGTAGTTGGAGTAGTAGTAGGAGTAGTAGTAGGATTAATAGTAGTGGTAGGAGTACGAAAATTTGAAGTAGTGGTAGTAGTAGAACTAGGAGTAGGTGTAGTAGTTTTAGTAGTAGTAGTAGTAGTAGTATTTGTAGTAGTGGTAGCAGTAGTAGTAGCAGTAGTACAAGAAGTAGTAGTAAAAGCA
The DNA here is from genome assembly GCA_005019695.1 of Trichopus zeylanicus subsp. travancoricus. Lineage (NCBI taxonomy): Eukaryota > Viridiplantae > Streptophyta > Magnoliopsida > Dioscoreales > Dioscoreaceae > Trichopus > Trichopus zeylanicus. The sequence continues at coordinate 54,100 of RXID01020945.1, forward strand.
GGACAAGTAGTAGTAGTAGTTTCACTAGTAGTAGTAGTAGTAGAAGTAGTGGGAGGAGTAGCAATGGTTGTAGAAGTAGTAGTAGTTGTTGTAGTATCCGTATTCACAGCAGTTGTTGTTGTAGTAGTAGTAGTAATAGCAACAATTGGTTTAGTAGTGGTACTTGTTGTAGCAGTAGCAGTAGTAGCAGTAGTGGTAGCAGTATTAGTTGTAGTAGTAGTAGTAGTGGTAGCTGTATTAGTTGTAGTAGTAGGAATTGTAGAAGTAGTAGAAGTAGTAGTAGCAGCAATAATAGTCATAGTAGTTGTTGTAGTAGCAGCAGCAGTAGTTGTAGTAGTAGTGGTGGTGGTAGCAGAAGT
>RXID01020947.1:0-14038 GCA_005019695.1 Trichopus zeylanicus subsp. travancoricus
CTTCTCACCCTTTTTCTGAGGCAAATGATCTGTCTACCATGATCCAAATCCTGTTCGGGCAAGTGTCGACTGAGGCTAGTAACGCTACCAGGGCACGAAAAACAAAAGCGGGAACTGGCAACGGGCGGCCCGGAAATGAGGGCCATAGCAACCAGAATCAACCGGCTAAAGCTAACTGCTCGAACCTTGTGACACTGTCGGCATTGGTTTCTTCACTGGTGGCTATGGCACCGTCGATATTTTGGGCTTGGGCATTCTTGGATCGTGATTCTTGTGGGGACTCTTATCTTTGCCCATTAGCCGTCATCTACCAAAAACTTGATTTCATATAAATTCATCCTGCCTTTTAGTACCCTTGATGTGACTTATTCTTGTAATATCCGCTTTTTCTTTTTTATGTGATTTTTCTTGTGGTGCACTCAACGGAAACTTTACCATTCGTGTCTTTATAGTGGGGTTAATCTTGCTGAAGGATGTTGTCCGCTATTTTGAATTAGTAAATGTTGCCAGTCTTTACCTCCTGAAGTAGGCCCATGTGTTGCTGAGATATTGAAACTTTTCAACACCAGAACTTGTCGGCTTGTGCTTGGTGCTGGCACAATGAAGGTAAACTGTTTAGTGATTTTAAGTTCTTTTACAGAAAATGTTCTTGGTATTTCTGTAACGAAAATCAATCTATGTATTCATATGATTTGGTAACAAACATTATGATCGATAGTGTTGGATCGAAATTTAGCCTTCATTGATCGATAGTGGTTTCTGGTGAGTGACAAGACGTCAGCCTATGAAATTTAGCCCAGGGAACCTATTATTGTTGCCAATGTGCCTTTTTTCATTGCACCCTTCGTTTCTAGATTATTTCCTTTTCATCGGATTCTACCTTACTATCATGCCACTTCTTGTTTTTGTAACTTGGAGTGCACTAGTCAACCTTTAGATTTTTATTCTGAAACAGTGTTTGGAGTTGGTCTTACAAGTTTTTTGCTTGTCGAGTTTCTGGATAAAAGGGGATTAATTGTAGTGCTGAGAATTGCCGCAGGGAAAATACAGAAGCCCTGCGTAATCTGCTTGTAATGCTGCCACATCCACGATGGGGGGCTAAACTTCTTGGTGTTCACCATTCTGTTTCTACCTAAATAAAGATTCACGAATTCTGCGTATCTATACATTACCATGGTTTTCTTTTATAGTGGCTACTGAGAAGGCGGCTTCTTCTTCTTCGTGCTTATGTTTATTAGTATCCTAAGCTTATACTAAATAAGGTTCATTTCAAAAGATTGGTGGCAGGTTAGGGTACAGTATCCGCGGATCTTTACAGCAGTCATAGTCATTACTTCAAAATCAGCACAAATCGCGCGTAAGTTTGTTGTAACATGGTAATTTCTGTGACATGTTAACAATGACCTACATTTTGCTGAACCATGAGGGTTGTATTTTCAGATGACAAAGATTAAGGCAGTTCTTGCCCGAGAGACATGGGTTTCAGACGTCCCTGAAGAATTTCAGTCCATTGTTGTGTCTTTTTCTTCATCCACAAATTGACACTGAGCATAAACAATCAAAGTTCATCATCACCTGATTATCAGAATCCCACTTCTCACCATTTTTCTGCTGCAAATGAATCTGTTCTACCAGATCCAAATCATGTTGGGCAAGTTTCGACTGAGTCAGTAACTCTACCAGTTCAAGAAACAAAAGCTCAACTTGCACTTTCTGCCCGGAATGAGCATATCAACCAGAATCAACCTGCTAAATCTACTTCTCGAACTCTTGTACATGTAGGCATTGGTTATCACATGGTGGCTATTGCACCTTCGATATTTTTGCTGGGCATTCTTGATCTCGATTCTTGTGGTGAACTCTTATCTTTGACATTAGCAGTCCATCTACCAAAACATTGAGTTCATAAATTCATCCTGCCTTTTGTACCTTGATGTTGACTATTTATGTTAATACTTCAGCTTTTTTTTTTTGTGCTTTTTCCTGAGGTGCACTTCAACTGGAAATTTACATTCGTGTCTTTTTCAGTGGGTTAATCTTGCTGAAGATGTTGTCCGACTATTTGGACATTAGTAAATGTTTGCCAGTCTTACCTCCTGAAGTAGGCCAATGTGTTGCTGAGATATTGCAACTTTTCAACACCAGAACTTGTCGGCTTGTTCTTGGTGCTGGCACAATGAAGGTAAACTGTTTAATGATTTTAAGTTCTTTTACAGAAAATGTTCTTGGTATTTCTGTAACGAAAATCAATCTATGTATTCCTATGATTTGGTAACAAACATTATGATCGATAGTGTTGGATGGAAATTTAGCCTTCATTGATCGATAGTGGTTTCTGGTGAGTGACAAGAGGTCAGCCTATGAAATTTAGCCCAGGGACCCTATTATTGTTGCCAATGTGCCTTTTTTCATTGCACCCTTCGTTTCTAGATTATTTCCTTTTCATCGGATTCTACCTGACTATCATGCCACTTCTTGTTTTTGTAACTTGGAGTGCACTAGTCAACTTTAGATGTTATTCTGAAACAGTTTTGGGAGTCGTCTTACAAGTTTTTTGCTTGTCAGTTCTGATAAAAGGGGATTAATTGTAGTGCTGATGAATTGCGAGAAAATACAGAAGCCTTGGTAGCTGCTTGTAATGCTGCACATCCAAGATGGGGGCTAAACTTCTTGGTGTTCACCATCTGTCTTCACCCTAAATTAAAGATTCAAGAATTTCTGAGTATCTATAACATTACCATGGCTTTTATAGTGGCTACTGAGAAGGCGGCTTCTTCTTCTTTGTGCTTATGTTTTCTTAGTATCCTAAGCTTATACTAAATAAGGTTCATTTCAAAAGATTGGTGGCAGGTTAGGGTACAGTATCCGTGGATCTTTACAGCAGTCATAGTCATTACTTCAAAATCAGCACAAATCGCGCGTACGTTTGTTGTAACATGGTAATTTCTGTGACATGTTAACAATGACCTACATTTTGCTGAACCACGAGGGTTGTATTTCCAGATGACAAAGATTAAGGCAGTTCTTGGCCGAGAGACATGGGTTTCAGACGTCCCTGAAGAATTTCAGTCCATTGTTGTGTCTTTTTCTTCATCCACAAATTGACACTGAGCATAAACAATCAAAGTTCATCATCACCTGATTATCAGAATCCCCCTTCTCACCATTTTTCTGATGCAAATGAATCTGTTCTACCAGATCCAAATCATGTTGGGCAAGTTTCGACTGAGTCAGTAACTCTACCAGTGCAAGAAACAAAAGCTCAACTTGCACTTTCTGCCCGGAATGAGCATATCAACCAGAATCAACCTGCTAAATCTACTTCTCGAACTCTTGTACATGTAGGCATTGGTTCTCACATGGTGGCTATTGCACCTTCGATATTTTTTGCTGGGCATTCTTGATCGTGATTCTTGCGGTGGACTCTTCTCTTTGACATTAGCAGTCCATCTACCAAAACATTGAGTTCATAAATTCATCCTGCCTTTTGTACCTTGATGTTGACTATTTATGTTAATACTTCAGCTTTTTTTTTTTTGTGCTTTTTCTTGAGGTGCACTTCAACTGGAAATTTACATTCGTGTCTTTATCAGTGGGTTAATCTTGCTGAAGATGTTGTCCGACTATTTGGCCATTAGTAAATGTTTGCCAGTCTTACCTCCTGAAGTAGGCCAATGTGTTGCTGAGATATTGAAACTTTTCAACACCAGAACTTGTCGGCTTGTTCTTGGTGCTGGCACAATGAAGGTAAACTGTTTAATGATTTTAAGTTCTTTTACAGAAAATGTTCGTGGTATTTCTGTAACGAAAATCAATCTATGTATTCATATGATTTGGTAACAAACATTATGATCGATAGTGTTGGATGGAAATTTAGCCTTCATTGATCGATAGTGGTTTCTGGTGAGTGACAAGACGTCAGCCTATGAAATTTAGCCCAGGGAACCTATTATTGTTGCCAATGTGCCTTTTTTCATTGCGCCCTTCCTTTCTAGATTATTTCCTTTTCATCGGATTCTACCTGACTATCATGCCGCTTCTTGTTTTTGTAACTTGGAGTGCACTAGTCAACTTTAGATGTTATTCTGAAACAGTTTTTGGAGTCGTCTTACAAGTTTTTTGCTTGTCAGTTCTGATAAAAGGGGAAATTCATTGTAGAGTGCTGATGAATTGCCGAGACAAAACAAGGCCTTGGTGGTAGCTTCTTGTAATGCTGGCACATCCAAGATTGGGGGGCTCAAACTTCTTGGGTTCACCTCTGTCTTCACCCTAAATTAAAGATCCAGAAATTCTGAGTATCTATAAACATTCCCATGGTTTTATAGTGGCTACTGAGCAGGCGGCTTTTCTTCTTCGTGCTTATGTTTATTAGTATCCTAAGCTTATACTAAATAAGGTTCATTTCAAAAAATTGGTGGCAGGTTCGGGTACAGTATCCGTGGATCTCTACAAGTACAGTCATAGTCATTCCTTCAAAATCAGCACAAATCGCGAGTAAGTTTGTTGTAACATGGTAATTTCTGTGACATGTTAACAATGACCTACATTTTGCTGAACCATGAGGGTTGTATTTTCAGATGACAAAGATTAAGGCAGTTCTTGACCGAGAGACATGGGTTTCAGGCGTCCCTGAAGAATTTCAGTCCATTGTTGTGTCTTTTTCTTCATCCACAAATTGACACTGAGCATAAACAATCAAAGTTCATCATCACCTGATTATCAGAATACCACTTCTCACCATTTTTCTGATGCAAATGAATCTGTTCTACCAGATCCAAATCATGTTGGGCGAGTTTCGACTGAGTCAGTAACTCTACCAGTTCAAGAAACAAAAGCGGAACTTGCACTTTCTGCCCGGAATGAGCATATCAACCAGAATCAACCTGCTAAATCTACTTCTCGAACTCTTGTACATGTAGGCATTGGTTATCACATGGTGGCTATTGCACCTTCGATATTTTTTGCTGGGCATTCTTGATCGTGATTCTTGTGGTGGATCTTTGACATTAGCTGTCCATCTACCAAAACATTGAGTTCATAAATTCATCCTGCCTTTTGTACCTTGATGTTGACTATTTATGTTAATACTTCAGCTTTTTTTTTTTTGTGCTTTTTCTTGAGGTGCACTTCAACTGGAAATTTACATTTGTGTCTTTATCAGTGGGTTAATCTTGCTGAAGATGTTGTCCGACTATTTGGACATTAGTAAATGTTTGCCCGTCTTACCTCCTGAAGTAGGCCAATGTGTTGCTGAGATATTGAAACTTTTCAACACCAGAACTTGTCGGCTTGTTCTTGGTGCTGGCACAATGAAGGTAAACTGTTTAATGATTTTTTTTAATTTGTTTTTTTCCCTTTACGAAACTGTTCTTGGTCTTTCTGTACATGAAAAATCCCAATTAGTATTCATATGATTTGGTAACAAACATTATGATGGATAGTGTTGGATGGAAATTTAGCCTTCATGATCGATAGTGGTTTCTGGTGAGTGACAAGACGTCAGCCTATGAAATTTAGCCCAGGGAACCTATTATTGTTGCCAATGTGCCTTTTTTCATCGCACCCTTCCTTTCTAGATTATTTCCTTTTCATCGGATTCTACCTGACTATCATGCCACTTCTTGTTTTTGTAACTTGGAGTGCACTAGTCAACTTTCGATGTTATTCTGAAACAGTTTTTGGAGTCGTCTTACAAGTTTTTTGCTTGTCAGTTCTGATAAAAGGGGATTAATTGTAGTGCTGATGAATTGCGAGAAAATACAGAAGCCTTGGTAGCTGCTTGTACTGCTGCACATCCAAGATGGGGGCTAAACTTCTTGGTGTTCACCATCTGTCTTCACCCTAAATTAAAGATTCAAGGATTTCTGAGTATCTATAACATTACCATGGCTTTTCTAGTGGCTACTGAGAAGGCGGCTTCTTCTTCTTTGTGCTTATGTTTTATTAGTATCCTAAGCTTATACTAAATAAGGTTCATTTCAAAAGATTGGTGGCAGGTTAGGGTACAGTATCCGTGGATCTTTACAGCAGTCATAGTAATTCCTTCAAAATCAGCACAAATCGCGCGTAAGTTTGTTGTAACATAGTAATTTCTGTGACATGTTAACAATGACCTACATTTTGCTGAACCATGAGGGTTGTATTTTCAGATGACAAAGATTAAGGCAGTTGTTGACCGAGAGACATGGGTTTCGGACGTCCCTGAAGAATTTCAGTCCATTGTTGTGTCTTTTTCTTCATCCACAAATTGACACTGAGCATAAACAATCAAAGTTCATCATCACCTGATTATCAGAATCCCACTTCCCACCATTTTTCTGATGCAAATGAATCTGTTCTACCAGATCCAAATCATGTTGGGCGAGTTTCGACTGAGTCAGTAACTCTACCAGTTCCAGAAACAAAAGCTGAACTTGCACTTTCTGCCCGGAATGAGCATATCAACCAGAATCAACCTGCTAAATCTACTTCTCGAACTCTTGTACATGTAGGCATTGGTTATCACATGGTGGCTATTGCACCTTCGATATTTTTGCTGGGCATTCTTGATCGTGATTCTTGTGGTGGACTCTTATCTTTGACATTAGCAGTCCATCTACCAAAACATTGAGTTCATAAATTCATCCTGCCTTTTGTACCTTGATGTTGACTATTTATGTTAATACTTCAGCTTTTTTTTTTTGTTCTTTTTCCTGAGGTGCACTTCAACTGGAAATTTACATTCGTGTCTTTTTCGGTGGGTTAATCTTGCTGAAGATGTTGTCCGACTATTTGGACATTAGTAAATGTTTGCCAGTCTTACGTCCTGAAGTAGGCCAATGTGTTGCTGAGATATTGAAACTTTTCAACCCCAGAACTTGTCGGCTTGTTCTTGGTGCTGGCACAATGAAGGTAAACTGTTTAATGATTTTAAGTTCCTTTACAGAAAATGTTCTTGGTATTTCTGTAACGAAAATCAATCTATGTATTCATATGATTTGGTAACAAACATTATGATCGATAGTGGTTTCTGGTGAGTGACAAGATGTCGGCCTATGAAATTTAGCCCAGGGAACCTATTATTGTTGCCAATGTGCCTTTCTTCATTGCACCCTTCCTTTCTAGATTATTTCCTTTTCATCGGATTCTACCTGACTATCATGCACTTCTTGTTTTTGTAAACTTGGCGTGCATAGTCAACTTTAGATGTTATTCTGAAAACAGTTTTTGGAGTCGTCTTACAAGTTTTTGCTTGTCAGTTCTGATAAAAGGGGATAATTGTAGTGCTGATGGAATTGCCGAGAACAATACAGGAAAGCCTTGGTAGCTGCTGTAATGCTGCACTCCAAGATGGGGCTAAACTTCTTGGTGTCACCACTGTCTTCCCTAAATTAAAGTTTCAAGAATTTCTGAGTATCTATAACATTACCATGGCTTTTATAGTGGCTACTGAGAAGGCGGCTTCTTCTTCTTTGTGCTTATGTTTTATTAGTATCCTAAGCTTATAATAAATAAGGTTCATTTCAAAAGATTGGTGGCAGGTTAGGGTACTGTATCCGTGGATCTTTACAGCAGTCATAGTCATTACTTCAAAATCAGCACAAATCGCGCGTAAGTTTGTTGTAACATGATAATTTCTGTGACATGTTAACAATGACCTACATTTTGCTGAACCAGGAGGGTTGTATTTTCAGATGACAAAGATTAAGGCAGTTCTTGACCGAGAGACATGGGTTTCAGACGTCCCTGAAGAATTTCAGTCCATTGTTGTGTCTTTTTCTTCATCGACAAATTGACACTGAGCATAAACAATCAAAGTTCATCATCACCTGATTATCAGAATCCCCACTTCTCACCATTTTTCTGATGCAAATGAATCTGTTCTACCAGATCCAAATCATGTTGGGCAAGTTTCGACTGAGTCAGTAACTCTACCAGTTCAAGAAACAAAAGCTGAACTTGCACTTTCTGCCCGGAATGAGCATATCAACCAGAATCAACCTGCTAAATCTACTTCTCGAACTCTTGTACATGTAGGCATTGGTTATCACATGGTGGCTATTGCACCTTCGATATTTTTTGCTGGGCATTCTTGATCGTGATTCTTGTGGTGGACTCTTATCTTTGACATTAGCAGTCCATCTACCAAAACATTGAGTTCATAAATTCATCCTGCCTTTTGTACCTTGATGTTGACTATTTATGTTAATACTTCAGCTTTTTTTTTTTTTGTGCTTTTTCTTGAGGTGCACTTCAACTGGAAATTTACATTCGTGTCTTTATCAGTGGGTTAATCTTGCTGAAGATGTTGTCCGACTATTTGGACATTAGTAAATGTTTGCCAGTCTTACCTCCTGAAGTAGGCCAATGTGTTGCTGAGATATTGAAACTTTTCAACACCAGAACTTGTCGGCTTGTTCTTGGTGCTGGCACAATGAAGGTAAACTGTTTAATGATTTTAAGTTCTTTTACAGAAAATGTTCTTGGTATTTCTGTAACGAAAATCAATCTATGTATTCATATGATTTGGTAACAAACATTATGATCGATAGTGTTGGATGGAAATTTAGCCTTCATTGATCGATAGTGGTTTCTGGTGAGTGACAAGAGGTCAGCCTATGAAATTTAGCCCAGGGAACCTATTATTGTTGCCAATGTGCCTTTTTTCATTGCACCCTTCCTTTCTAGATTATTTCCTTTTCATCGGATTCTACCTGACTATCATGCCACTTCTTGTTTTTGTAACTTGGAGTGCACTAGTCAACTTTAGATGTTATTCTGAAACAGTTTTTGGAGTCGTCTTACAAGTTTTTTGCTTGTCAGTTCTGATAAAAGGGGATTAATTGTAGTGCTGATGAATTGCGAGAAAATACAGAAGCCTTGGTAGCTGCTTGTAATGCTGCACATCCAAGATGGGGGCTAAACTTCTTGGTGTTCACCATCTGTCTTCACCCTAAATTAAAGATTCAAGAATTTCTGAGTATCTATAACATTACCATGGCTTTTATAGTGGCTACTGAGAAGGCGGCTTCTTCTTCTTTGTGCTTATGTTTTATTAGTATCCTAAGCTTATACTAAATAAGGTTCATTTCAAAAGATTGGTGGCAGGTTAGGGTACAGTATCCGTGGATCTTTACAGCAGTCATAGTCATTCCTTCAAAATCAGCACAAATCGCGAGTAAGTTTGTTGTAACATGGTAATTTCTGTGACATGTTAACAATGACCTACATTTTGCTGAACCATGAGGGTTGTATTTTCAGATGACAAAGATTAAGGCAGTTCTTGACCGAGAGACATGGGTTTCAGACGTCCCTGAAGAATTTCAGTCCATTGTTGTGTCTTTTTCTTCATCCACAAATTGACACTGAGCATAAACAATCAAAGTTCATCATCACCTGATTATCAGAATCCCACTTCTCACCATTTTTCTGATGCAAATGAATCTGTTCTACCAGATCCAAATCATGTTGGGCAAGTTTCGACTGAGTCAGTAACTCTACCAGTTCAAGAAACAAAAGCTGAACTTGCACTTTCTGCCCGGAATGAGCATATCAACCAGAATCAACCTGCTAAATCTACTTCTCGAACTCTTGTACATGTAGGCATTGGTTATCACATGGTGGCTATTGCACCTTCGATATTTTTTGCTGGGCATTCTTGATCGTGATTCTTGTGGTGGACTCTTATCTTTGACATTAGCAGTCCATCTACCAAAACATTGAGTTCATAAATTCATCCTGCCTTTTGTACCTTGATGTTGACTATTTATGTTAATACTTCAGCTTTTTTTTTTTTGTGCTTTTTCTTGAGGTGCACTTCAACTGGAAATTTACATTCGTGTCTTTTCAGTGGGTTAATCTTGCTGAAGATGTTGTCCGACTATTTGGACATTAGTAAATGTTTGCCAGTCTTACCTCCTGAAGTAGGCCAATGTGTTGCTGAGATATTGAAACTTTTCAACACCAGAACTTGTCGGCTTGTTCTTGGTGCTGGCACAATGAAGGTAAACTGTTTAATGATTTTAAGTTCTTTTACAGAAAATGTTCTTGGTATTTCTGTAACGAAAATCAATCTATGTATTCATATGATTTGGTAACAAACATTATGATCGATAGTGTTGGATGGAAATTTAGCCTTCATTGATCGATAGTGGTTTCTGGTGAGTGACAAGAGTCAGCCTATGAAATTTAGCCCAGGGAACCTATTATTGTTGCCAATGTGCCTTTTTTCATTGCACCCTTCCTTTCTAGATTATTTCCTTTTCATCGGATTCTACCTGACTATCATGCCACTTCTTGTTTTTGTAACTTGGAGTGCACTAGTCAACTTTAGATGTTATTCTGAAACAGTTTTTGGAGTCGTCTTACAAGTTTTTTGCTTGTCAGTTCTGATAAAAGGGGATTAATTGTAGTGCTGATGAATTGCGAGAAAATACAGAAGCCTTGGTAGCTGCTTGTAATGCTGCACATCCAAGATGGGGGCTAAACTTCTTGGTGTTCACCATCTGTCTTCACCCTAAATTAAAGATTCAAGAATTTCTGAGTATCTATAACATTACCATGGCTTTTATAGTGGCTACTGAGAAGGCGGCTTCTTCTTCTTTGTGCTTATGTTTTATTAGTATCCTAAGCTTATACTAAATAAGGTTCATTTCAAAAGATTGGTGGCAGGTTAGGGTACAGTATCCGTGGATCTTTACAGCAGTCATAGTCATTCCTTCAAAATCAGCACAAATCGCGAGTAAGTTTGTTGTAACATGGTAATTTCTGTGACATGTTAACAATGACCTACATTTTGCTGAACCATGAGGGCTGTATTTTCAGATGACAAAGATTAAGGCAGTTCTTGACCGAGAGACATGGGTTTCAGACGTCCCTGAAGAATTTCAGTCCATTGTTGTGTCTTTTTCTTCATCCACAAATTGACACTGAGCATAAACAATCAAAGTTCATCATCACCTGATTATCAGAATCCCACTTCTCACCATTTTTCTGATGCAAATGAATCTGTTCTACCAGATCCAAATCATGTTGGGCAAGTTTCGACTGAGTCAGTAACTCTACCAGTTCAAGAAACAAAAGCTGAACTTGCACTTTCTGCCCGGAATGAGCATATCAACCAGAATCAACCTGCTAAATCTACTTCTCGAACTCTTGTACATGTAGGCATTGGTTATCACATGGTGGCTATTGCACCTTCGATATTTTTTGCTGGGCATTCTTGATCGTGATTCTTGTGGTGGACTCTTATCTTTGACATTAGCAGTCCATCTACCAAAACATTGAGTTCATAAATTCATCCTGCCTTTTGTACCTTGATGTTGACTATTTATGTTAATACTTCAGCTTTTTTTTTTTTGTGCTTTTTCTTGAGGTGCACTTCAACTGGAAATTTACATTCGTGTCTTTATCAGTGGGTTAATCTTGCTGAAGATGTTGTCCGACTATTTGGACATTAGTAAATGTTTGCCAGTCTTACCTCCTGAAGTAGGCCAATGTGTTGCTGAGATATTGAAACTTTTCAACACCAGAACTTGTCGGCTTGTTCTTGGTGCTGGCACAATGAAGGTAAACTGTTTAATGATTTTAAGTTCTTTTACAGAAAATGTTCTTGGTATTCCTGTAACGAAAATCAATCTATGTATTCATATGATTTGGTAACAAACATTATGATCGATAGTGTTGGATAGAAATTTAGCCTTCATTGATCGATAGTGGTTTCTGGTGAGTGACAAGAGGTCGGCCTATGAAATTTAGCCCAGGGAACCTATTATTGTTGCCAATGTGCCTTTTTTCATTGCACCCTTCCTTTCTAGATTATTTCCTTTTCATCGGATTCTACCTGACTATCACGCCACTTCTTGTTTTTGTAACTTGGAGTGCACTAGTCAACTTTAGATGTTATTCTGAAACAGTTTTTGGAGTTGTCTTACAAGTTTTTTGCTTGTCCGTTCTGATAAAAGGGGATTAATTGTAGTGCTGATGAATTGCGAGAAAATACAGAAGCCTTGGTAGCTGCTTGTAATGCTGGACATCCAAGATGGGGGCTAAACTTCTTGGTGTTCACCATCTGTCTTCACCCTAAATTAACGTTTCAAGATTTCTGAGTATCTATACATTACCATGGCTTTTATAGTGGCTAATGAGCAGGCGGCTTTCTTCTTCTTTGTGCTTATGTTTTATTAGTATCCTAAGTTATACTCAACTAAGGTTCATTTCAAAAGATTGGGGCCGGTTAGGGTAAGTATTCGTGGATTCTTACAGCAGTCCTAGTCATTCCTTTCAAAATCAGCACACATCGCGAGTACGTGTTGTACATGGTATTTCTGTGACATGTTAACAATGACCACATTTGCTTAAAACCATGAGGGTTGTATTTTCAGTGACAAAGAATTAAGGCAGTTCTTGACCGATGAGAAGGACATGGGTTTCAGACGTCCCTGACGAATTTCAGTCCATTGTTGTGTTCTTTTTCTTTCATCCAAAATGGGACACTGAGCATAAACCCTCAAAGTTCACATCACCTGATTATCAGCATCCCATTCTCACCATTTTTCTGATGCCAAAAAAGAAATTAATGGAATCTGTTCTTACCACATCCACATCATGTTGGGCAAGTTTCGACTGAGTATAGTAACCTCTACAAGTTCAAGAAAACAAAAGCTGAACTTGCCCACAACTTTCTGCCCGGAAGAGATATCTAACCAGAAATCAAACCTGCTAAATCTACTTCTCGAAACTCTTGTACATGTAGGCATTGGTTATCACATGGTGGCTATTGCACCTTCGATATTTTTTGCTGGGCATTCTTGATCGTGATTCTTGTGGTGGACTCTTATCTTTTACATTAGCAGTCCATCTACCAAAACATTGAGTTCATAAATTCATCCTGCCTTTTGTACCTTGATGTTGACTATTTATGTTAATACTTCAGCTTTTTTTTTTTTTGTGCTTTTTCTTGAGGTGAACTTCAACTGGAAATTTACATTGGTGTCTTTTGCGGTGGGTTAATCTTGCTGAAGATGTTGTCCGACAATTTGGACATTAGTAAATGTTTGCCAGTCTTACCTCCGGAAGTAGGCCAATGTGTTGCTGAGATATTGAAACTTTTCAACACCAGAACTTGTCGGCTTGTTCTTGGTGCTGGCACAATGAAGGTAAACTGTTTAATGATTTTAAGTTCTTTTACAGAAAATGTTCTTGGTATTTCTGTAACGAAAATCAATCTATGCATTCATATGATTTGGTAACAAACATTATGATCGATAGTGTTGGATGGAAATTTAGCCTTCATTGATCGATAGTGGTTTCTGGTGAGTGACAAGAGGTCAGCCTATGAAATTTAGCCCAGGGAACCTCTTATTGTTGCCAATGTGCCTTTTTTCATTGCACCCTTCGTTTCTAGATTATTTCCTTTTCATCGGATTCTACCTGACTATCATGCCACTTCTTGTTTTTGTAACTTGGAGTGCACTAGTCAACTTTAGATGTTATTGTGAAACAGTTTTTGGAGTCGCCTTACAAGTTTTTTGCTTGTCAGTTCTGATAAAAGGGGATTAATTGTAGTGCTGATGAATTGCGAGAAAATACAGAAGCCTTGGTAGCTGCTTGTAATGCTGCACATCCAAGATGGGGGGCTAAACTTCTTGGTGTTCACCATCTGTCTTCACCCTAAATTAAAGATTCAAGAATTTCTGAGTATCTATAACATAACATGGCTTTTATTTATTTTGTTGTGTATACTGAGAAGGCGGTTCTTCTTCTTTGTGCTTATGTTTTATTAGTATCCTAAGCTTATACTAAATAGGTTCATTTCAAAGATTGGGGCAGGTTTTAGGGTACAGTATCCGTGGATCTTTACAGCAGTCATAGTCATTACTTCAAAATCAGCACAAATCGCGCGTAAGTTTGTTGTAACATGGTAATTTCTGTGACATGTTAACAATGACCTACATTTTGCTGAAACATGAGGGTTGTATTTTCAGATGACAAAGATTAAGGCAGTTGTTGACCGAGAGACATGGGTTTCGGACGTCCCTGAAGAATTTCAGTCCATTGT
>RXID01020950.1:0-38332 GCA_005019695.1 Trichopus zeylanicus subsp. travancoricus
TAGAAGTTGTGGTTGTTGTTGTAATAGAAGTAGGTGTAGTAGTAGTAGTAGCAGGTGCTGTAGTAGTAAGAATAGAAGTAGTAGTATAGGCAGTAGCAATAGTAATAGTGGTAGTAGTAGTGGTAGCAGTACTAGCAGAAGTAGCTGTAGTTGTAGTAATATTAGCAGTAGTTGCGAATGTAGCAACAGTAATTGCAGTCATCGTAATAGTAACGGTAGTAGTAGATGTAGCTATAGGCAGTAGCAATAGTAATAGTGGTAGTAGTAGTGGTAGCAACACTAGCAGAAGTAGCAGTAGTTGTAGTAGCAGAAGTAGCAGTAGTTGTAGTAATATTAGCAGTAGTTGCGAAAGTAGCAACAGCAATTACAGTCATCGTAATAGTAACGGTTGCAGTAGATGTAGCTGTAGGAGTAGTTATACTAGAAGTAGTAGTAGTAGGAGAAGTAGTAGTTGTTATAGTAGTAGTAGAAATAATAGCCATACTAGTCGTAGCAGTAGTAGTCATAATAGTAGTAGCAGTACTAGTTGAAGTAGTAGTAATAGTTGTAGTAGTAGAAGCAGAAGTAGTAGCAGTAGCAGAAGCAGAAGTGGTAGTAGTAGTTGTAGTAGTTATTATAGCAATAGTTGTAATAGTAATAGTTGTTGTGGTAGCAGCCGTAGTAGTAGTAGAAGTAGTAGTAGTAGGAGTAGGAGTAGTAGTATCAATAGTAGAAGCAAAAGTGGTAATAGCAAAAGTAGTAGGCGCAGTATTAGTAGTTCTAGTCGAAGTAGTTACTAAAGTAGTAGTAGCAGTAGTAGAAGCAAAAGAAGTTGTTGTAGCACTAGTAGAACTAGGAGCGGTAGTAATTGTAGGAGTAGTAGTAGCAGTAGCAAAATTATAAGTAGTTTTTATAGCAGTAGAAGTAGAAGTATCGATAAGAGCAGTAGTGGTTGCAGTAGTAGTAGCAGTTGGTGTTGTAGTAGTTATAGTAGTAGCGGTAGTAGCAGTAATAGTAGCAGCAGCAATAGTAGTAGTAGTAGTAGCAACAGTAGTAGTAGTAGTAGTTGTTGTTGTTGTTGTTGTTGTTGTTCTTATAGTCATAGTAGTAGTAGTAGTAGCTATAGAAGTAGTAGTTATGGCAGTCAAAGTAGCAGAAGTAGTAGTTGTAGAAGTAGTTGCAACATGAGTCATAGCTGTAATAGTAGAATTAGTAGTAGTAGAAGTAATAGTAATAGTAGTAGTAATAGTTGTAGTTGTATCTAGAGTAGTAGTAGTAGTTGTTGTGGAAGTAGTAGTAGCGGTGGTGGTGATGGAAGTAGTAGTAGTATTACCCGAAGTAGGAGTAGTAGTATTAGATGTAGTAGTAGTAGTTGTTGTAGTAGTACCCGAAGTTGCAGTAGTAGTCGTTGTAGAAGTAGTTGTAGCAGTAGTAGCAGTAGTAGCAGTAGTACCCGAAGTAGCAGTAGTAGTCGTCATAAAAGTAGTAGTAGTAGTAACAGTAGTACCCTAAGTAGCAGTAGTAGCAGTTGTAGATGTGGTAGTAGTTGTAGTAGTAATAGTAGTAGTAGTAGAAGCAGTTCTAATAGTAGCAGCAGTAGTAGCAGCAGTTGTAGTGGTAGTGGAAATATTAGTAGCAATAGTTCTAGTTGCAGTAGATATAGCAGTATTAGCAATAGTCATCGTAGCTATATTCGTAGCAGATGTAATTGCAGTAATAGTAGTAGTAGTGGCAGTAGTTGAAGAAGTAGGAGTATTAGTAGTTGTGGTTCAAGTAGTAGTCATAGTAACGGTAGTAATAGTAGTAGTAGTAGTGGTAGGAGAAGTAGTAGTATTAGTAGTAGTCATAGTAGTAGTAGTCGCATTATCTGTGGTAGTTGTAGTCGTGCTTGCTATAGTAGCAACAATAGCAACAACAGTAGTTGATGTAGTAGAAGTTGTAGCGGAAGTTGCTCTAGTAGTAGTTGTATTTGTAGTAGTAGTATGAGCAGTAGCAGTAGTTGTAGCAGTAGTTGTAGCAGTAGCAGTAGGAGCAGTAGTAGAAGTAGGAGGTTAAGTAGTAGTAGTAGTAGTTCTAGGAGAAGTAGTAGTTGTAGTACTAGTTGTTGTTGTTGTTGTTGTTGTTGCAATTATAGTAATAATAGAAGTAGTAGAAGTTGTAGATGGAATAGTAGTATTCATAGTAGTAGTAGTAGGCATAGGAGTAGTAGTAGTTGTTGTTGTTGTAGTCGTTGTAGTAGTAGGCATAGGGGTAGTAGTATTAGTAGGAGGAGTAGTAGAAGTAATAGTGGTAGTAGTGGTGGTAGCAGCAGTAGTATTACTAGTGGTTGCAGAAGTGGTAGTTGTAGCGGCAATACCAATAGGAGTCTTAGTACTACTCCTACTACTATTGTATTGCTACTACTACTTCTACTACTACTCCTGCTGCTGCTACTACTTCTACTATTGCTGCTACGATCACTACTATTACTGCTTCCGCTACTACAACTACAAGTGCTACTGCTACAAATGCTACTACCCCTACTACTACATCACCAACTACTACTACTACTACTACTACTACTACAACTGCTACTACTATTACTACGACTACTACTACTTATACTACTGCTACTACTAGTACTACTATTACTACTACTACTATAACTATTACAACTACCACTACTTGTACTACAAAAACTACTACTGCTACTACTACTACTACTGGTACTAATAATACTTCTCCTACTATTACAACTACTACTTCTATTGCTACTGCTACTACTATTAATACTATAGTTACAACTACTATTACTACTACTACTGCAACACCTACTACAACTACTGCTACAACTGCGACTACTACTACTATTACTAGTACTACTGCAATACATACTGCTACTACTGCTACAACTACGACTACTGCTACTATTACTACTACTTCTACTGCTACTATTTCTACCCCTCCAACAAATTTTACTATTACTATTGCCACTACTACTACACCTGTGGTACTAGTACCACCACTACTACTATTAGTTCTATTACTATACCTAGTAGTATTACTACCACTACTGCTGCTGCTCCTGCTGCTGCTACTTCTAGCGCTACTGCTACAACTACCACTACAGCTTCTACTACGTATACTACTACTCCTACCAGTACTATCACTACTACTACTACAGCAACGACAGCTACTCCTACAACTACCACTATAGCTACGTTCGCTACTACTGTTACTACAATTACTACTACTACTATTACTACTACTGCCACTACCACTACTACAAACAATTACTACTACTATTCTACTAGTACTACGTGGCCTACTAATACTTCTAACTGCTCCACTACTACTGCTACAACTACTGCTACCACTACTACTACACCTACTACTACACCTCCTCCTCCTCCTCCTCCTACTATTATTACTATTACTATTGCTACTATTATGACAACTATTACTATCACTATTACTACTACTACTACTATGCCTACTATGACTACTAATAGTACTAGTACTACTACACGAAACAAAAGTATGAGTAGTAATAGTAGTAGCAGCAGCAGCAGCAGCAGTAGTGTTTGTAGGAGTAATTATAGTAGTAGTAGTAGGAGTAATATCAGTAGTAGCGGTTGTAGCAGTAGTTGGAGTAGTAGTGCCATTATAAGTATCGGTAGTACTAGTAGGTGTTGTAGTACCAATAGTTATGGTAGTAGTAGTCGTAGCAGATGTAGTAGTAGTAGAAGTAGTAGTTGCGGTGGTGGTAGTTGTAGCAGTAGTACTAGTAGTAGCAGCAACAACAACAACAGTAGTAGTTGTTATATTTGGAGTGGTAGAAGTGTTAGTAGTAGCTGTAGCAGTAGTAGGAAATATAGTAGAAGTTGTAGTAGTAGAAGTAGTAGTAGTAGTAGTGTTAGTAGTAGTAGTAGAAGAACTAGGAGTAATAGTAGCAGTAGCAGTAGTAGTAGCAATAGTAGCAATAGAAATAGTGGGAGCAGTTGTAGCGGCAGTAGCATTCTTTGTAGAAGCAATTGTAGTAGTTGTAGCAGCAATACTATAATTTTTAGGAGTAGTAGTCATAGTTTTTGTTGTAGTAGTAGTAGTGGTAGCAGTTGTAGTCGTAGTTGTAATTGTAGTTGTAGTAGTTGTTGTAGTAGTAATTGCAATAATAGTAGTAGATGTGGTAGTAATTGTAGTACTAGTAGTTGCTATAGTTATAAAAGTAATAGTAATAGTAATAGTAGTGGTAGTAGAAGGAGTAGTATTAGTAGTAGCAGAAGCCGTAGTTGTCATCATAGTAGTAGTACTGGTGGCAGTAGTTGTAGTACTAGAATTAGTGGTAGTAGTTACAGTAGTAGTAGTAGTTGTAGTAGTGCTAGTCACAGTAGGAGGACGAGTAATAGTAGTAGTAGGAGAAGTAGCATTAGTAGCAGTAGCCGTAGTAGTAGTTGTAGTAGTAGGAAAAGTAGCAGCAGTAGTAATAGTAGTAGTAGTAGTAGTAGTAATGGTAGTAGTAGTTGAAGTTGTAGTTGTGGTACTAGGAGTAGTAGCCGTAGCAGTATTTGTAGAAGTCATCGTAAAAGTAACAGTAGTAGTGCTAGTAGTTGCAGTAGTGTAGTAGTATTAGTATTAGTAGTAGTGATAGTATCAGTAGTAGTAGTAATAGTAGCAATATTGCTATTAATGGTAGTACTAGTAGTAGTAGCAGATGTAGTAGTAGTAGTAGGATAAATAGTAGCAATAGCCATAGTTGTAACAGACGATGTGGTAATTGTAGAAGTAGTAGTAGTTGTAGTAGAAGTAGCAAAACTAGCAGAAGTAGTATGAGAAGTAGTAGTAGTATAAGTACTAGTAGTAGTATAAGTAGTAGTAGTAGTAGCGGTAGCTGTAGTAGTAGTAGTTGTTGTTGTTGTTGTGGTAACAGCAGTAGTAGATATAGACGACAAGTACTACTTCTACTACTGCTGCTAATACTACCACTGCTACTTCAGCTACTACCGCTACTACTATTCCCACTACTACTACGGCTACTATTGCTACTACTACTCCCAATGCTACTATGGCTACTATTGCTACTACTACTGCTGCTGCTGCTGCAGCTACTACAGCAACCAATGCAACTGCTACTGCTACAATTACAAATACAACTACCACTACTGCTACTATTGCTACTACGGCTGCAAATACTACTATTCGAACTACTATTGCTACTAATACTACTACCAATATTGCAGCTACTACTACTACAACTACTGCTACTATTATTGTGACTGCTACTACTACACCTACTACTACTACTACTACTACTACTACTGTGCCTAATACTACTACAAATAACACTACTATTACTACTACTTTTGCTACTACTGTTGCTACTACAATTACCACTACTACTACTGCTACTACTACTACTACTACTACCTCTCTGACTACTATTATGACTGCTAATACAATTGCTACTATGACTTTTGCTGCTCCAACTAATACTAGTGTTGCTACACTTCTACCCCTCCTACTAGTTTGGCTAATACTACTACTACTACAACTATGGCTACTATAACAACTACTACTACTTCTACTACTATTACTACTACCGCTGCTGCTGCTACTGCTACTACTACTCCTTCTACTACTACTGATCCAATGGCAACTACTGCTACTACTACTACCACTACCTTAACTACTATTGCTGCTTCTACTACTACTACTACTACCACCACCACCACTACGGCTACTACTTCTACTACTATTACTACTACTACTACTGCGACTACTACTACTACTACTACTACTACTACTACTACTATTATGACTACTGATGCAACTAGTACTCCCATTACGACAACAAATACTAGTACTACTACTACAACGTTTGCTACTAGTTCTCCATAACAATGATAACCACTACAACTACTAGTCCTACAACAACAACAACTACTACTGTTGTTGCTGCTACTACTAGTGTTCCTACTATAATCACTAACACTACAGATCCTACAACTCCTACAACTACTACTACTGCTGCTTCTACAACTAATACAACTACTACTACTTCTTCATCACTACTACTACCAGTATTTTAACTAATAATACTTGTACTACTACTGCTACTACTCCTACTTCTATTGCTGCAACTTCAACTGCTACTACTACTACTACTACTGATATTGCTACTACTACGACTGCTATTGTTACTGCTATTACTAATACTTCTCCAACAACTACAACTACCACTACCACTACTGCTCCAACTACTGTTACTATCATTACTATTTTTTCTACTCCTACTGCTACTATTACTACTACTACTACAGCTTCTACTAGTACTATTACTACTATTATTTTTATAAATAATACTGCTAGTACTTCTGCTAGTACTACTTCTATAACTACAACTGCAACTGTGACTGCTACTCCTACTACTAATGCTACTGCTCCTACTGCTACTACTACTTCACCTATTACTACTGCTACTCTTCTTACTATTGCTACTACGACTGCTACTACTATCACTACTACTAACACTGCTCCAACTACTACTAGTACTGCAACAACTACTCCTATTACTACTACTACTACTACTCCTACTACTTCTACTGTTACAACCACTACTGCTACTATTGATACATCTACTACTACTGCTACTATAATTACTCCTACTACAACTGCAACTGCTCCTACTATTACTACTACTACTACTACTACTACTACTATAGCTCTTACTACTATAAGTGCTACAATCGCTTCTACGGCTCCTACGACTGCTACTACTACTACTATTGCTACTACCACTACAACAACAACTACTAGTAGTGTGGCTACTACTATTGATGTTACTACTATTGCTACTTGTACTGCTACTACTTCTAAAACTACTACGGCTGCTATGACTACTACTACTACTTCAACTACTACTCTGAATTCTACTACTATTGCTGACACTACCACAACTACTACTACTGCTACTAGTACTACTACTATTTCTACTACTACTCCTTTCGCTACTACAACTACTACTACAACAACAACTACTACTACTTCTGTTGCTGCTACTACTACTACAGCCACTATTGCTTCCACCACAACTACTGCAGCTTCTACTACTACTATTACTACAAATATTACAATAACTTCTACTACTGCTACTGCTTATACTACTTCTTCCCCAACACCTACTACTACTACTCCTTCTAATTCTATAACTACTGCTACTACTACTCTTACACACTAATTCCATTACTAAAGCATCTGCTACTACAATTACGACAACTACTACTACTCTCCTGTTATTAGTACTACAACTGCTACTCCTACTTCTACTACTACTACCACTGCTGCTAGTACTCCTACTAGTACTACTATTACTACTGCTGCTACTACTACTCCTATTACAAGTACTATAACTGTGGCTACTATTATAGCAATTACAAAAACTGCTTATGCTACTACTACTACTGCTACTACTTCTACTAGTAGTATGGCTGCTATGATAACAACAACAATTACTACTAATATTACTACTACTACTACTGCTACGACTACTACTTTTGCTACTATTACCACCACCACTACTACTACTCCTCCTCCTCCTCCTCCTCCTCCTACAATAAGAACGGCTACTGCTACTGCTAGAGCTACTTCTACTATGACTGCTACTGTTGCTGCTTGTACTACTGGTAACTACTGCAACTACAACAACTACTGCTACTTCTGCTACAACGGCTATAGCTAATACTAAGTCTCCAATTACTACTACTGCCACTACTACTACTACTACTACTACTAATACTACTACTACCACTACTACTACTGTAAACTTCAACCACTACTACCACTACTGCTACTACTACTATCTCACCAACTACTGCTTCTACTACTATACCTACTACTTCTCCTACTACACTAATATTGGTACTACTACTACAACTACACTAATACTACTACAGCTACTATTGTAATAATTGCTGCTGCTACTGCTGCTGCTACTACTTCTGCCACAACTATTGATACTACTACTACTACTACTATTGCGGCTACTACAACAAATACCACTGCTACTACTACTGCGACTACTACTACTACTACTACTACTAGGACTGCTACTGCTATTATTATTATTACTACAACTACTACAACAACAACTACTACTAGTATTGCTACTTCTGCCATGAAAACTATGACTACTACTACTGCCACTACGGCTACTACTGCTACCCATACTAGGCTGGCAACTACTTCTACTACTACTGCTATTAATACTACTACTAATACAACTACTACTACTTCTACTATAACTACTACTACTACTACAACTACAGCTACAGCTACTATTGCTACCACTCATACAACTATAACTGCTACTACTACTACTTCTCCTACTAATTCTACACTTGCTGCTACTTCTAGTACCAGTACTTATGCTATTACTGCTACTACAGTAACTATAGTTACTTCTACTACTACTACTACGACAACAACTATAGCTACTGTTGCTGCTATAGCTAGTACTACCACTGCTTTTACTACTGCTACAGCTTGTAGTACTACTCCTACTACTATTACCGCAACTACTACTATTGCAACTACTACTTATGCTACTACTACTACTATTACAACCACTGCTACTACTACTGCTGCTACCACTACTAATACTCTTACTAATGCTATGGCTACATCTTCTACTACTACAACTACTGCTACTACCCCTGCTACCACCATGACTATGACTACAACTACTACTACAACTACCCCAACCACTAAAACTACTACTACCACTACAACAACTGCTACTACTACTACTATTGCTCTTATTGCTTCTATTGCTAATATTGCTACTATTGCAACTACAACTACTAAAACTACTACTACTACTACAATAACTACTACTGCAAATGCTACTGCAATAACTGCTATTGCTGCTACTACTACTACTACTATTACTACAACAACAACAACAACAACTACTGCTACTATGACTACCACTACTACTACTATGACTATTACCACTACTACCCCTACTACTACTGCTGCTACTGCTATTGCTACTTCTACTACTCGCACTACTACCACTACTACTACTACTACTATTACTATAATAACAACAACAACTACTACCACCACCACCACCACTACTACTACCCCTACTACTCCTGCTACTGCTGCTGCTACTGCTGCTACTGCTACTACTACTCCCATTACTACTATTGCTACTTTTCCAACTACTACAACTAGAACTACTAGTACTATTGCAATAACTAGTGCTACTGGTACTACTACTTCTACCACTACTACAAATGCTACTACAATAACTACTACTACTGCTACTACTATTATTGCTATGACAACTACTGCTCTGCTACTAATACTATTGCTTCTACGATAACTACTACTTCTGCTATAATTTCTACTTTTGCTACTGCTACTAGTAGTACTACAACTCTTGCTACTATTGCTACTACTATTATGTTTACTAATGCTACTTTTGCTACTCTAGCTACTACTACTATTTTTTTAACTGCTACCACAAATTGTACTCCTACTACTACTGTTAGAAATATTACACCAACTACTACTACATCTTCTGCTCCAACTATCACTACTGTAGCTACCATTACTACTACTACTTCTGCTACAACTACTACTGCCAGTACTATTACTACTGTGACTATTATTACAACCACTACTACTACTTCTAGTAATACCATTATTCCTTCTACTACTACTGCTACTACTACTACTGTAGCTACTACTACTGTAGCTACTACTACTACTACTTTAACTACTACTACCACTACTATAACAACTACAACTCCTAGTCCTACTACTACTGCTCCAACTACTACAACTATTGCTACTTTTATTACTACTGCTACTACTGCCACCTCTGCTACTACTACTACAACTACTACTGCTACTACTGCAACTGTTGCTACTGCTACTACTACTACTGCTGTTGCTACTACTACATCAACAACAACTACTACTACTCTAAACACTACTACTACTACTAATACAACATCTCATACTATTACTGCAAGTACTACTACACTACTACTACTAATACTACTTTCGCAATGACAACTGTTGCCGGTACTACCACTACTGCTACTACTGCCATTACTACTACTACTACTACTACTACTACTATTGCTACTACATCTAGTTCTACTCGTACTACTACTACTACTATTGCTGCTTCTACTTCTTCTACTTCTCCGACTACTACTACTTTTCCTACTACTACCACTACCACTATAACTACTACTACTACTACCACTACTACAACTAGTACTACTACTACAACTACTTTTGCTACTTCAACTTCTGATACTGCTACTACTCTTCATCGCCTACTCCTCCTCCTACCACTACTGCTACTATCACTACTACTATTACTACCACTACTGCTACTACGATTACTGCTTCTACTAGTATTGCTACTACTACTACTATTGCTACTGCTACCACTCGACTACTCCGACTATTGCTACTACTGCTATTACTATTGCTACTGCTACTGCTGCTAATACTACCATGACTACTATTATAGCTACTACTACTACTTCTATTAATACTATTACAACATCTATTATGATTACTACTACTATTTCTTTGCTACCTATACCAATAGTACTACTACTACTACTTCTATTATGGTTGCATTTTATACTACTACTATTACTGCAACAATGACTACTACTACTACTACTACTACACCTACATCTTCTACTTCTACTACTATTACTACAATATGAAGGTAGTTGTTGTAGCTGTTACTTTCACTACTGCTACAATTACTGCAGCTACTACTACTACTTCTGCTACGCCGACTACTACTATCACCACTTCTACTACTACTACTACTAGCAGTAGTTAGGGTGGTTGCAATAGCAGAAGTAGTAGCAATTGAAGTACTAAAAGAAGTACTAGTCGCAATAGTGATAATAGTAGTAGTAATAGTAGTAGTACCAGCATCAGTAGTAGTAGTAGTAGTAGTAGTAGTAGTAGTAGTAGTAGTAGTAGTAGTAGCAGTAGTAGTGGTAACAGTAGTAGAAGTAGCCATAGTAGTAGTAGTAGTAGTAGTAGTAGTAACAATAGTAGTAGTATTAGCTCCAGTAGCGATAGTAGTAGTAGCAATAGTAGTAGTAGTAATAGTAATAATAGTAGTAGTAGTAGTAACAATAGTAGTAGTATTAGCTGCAGTAGCGGTAGTAGTAGTAGCAATAGTAGAAGTAGTAATAGTAACAATAGTAGTAGTATTAGTAGTGGTAGTAGTAGTAGCCGTAGTAGCAGTAGTAGTAGTAGTAGTAGTAGGAGGAGGAGGAGGAGGAGGAGGAGTAGCTACGGCAGTAGTAATAGTAGTAGCAATAGTTATAATAGTAGTAGTAGCAGTAGTAGTTGTAGTAGTACTAGAAGTAGCAACAACACTCGTAGCCATAGTAGTAGTCATAGCAGTAGTAGTGGCAATAATAGTAGCAGTAACATCAGTGGCAGCAGCTACAGTAGCATCATCGGCAGTAGCAGCAATAGTTATACTAATAGAAGTAGAAGTAGTAGAAGTATTAGGTGTAATAGTAGTAATAGTAGTAGCAATAATAGCAATAGTAGTAGTAATAGTAGTAGCAGTAGTAGTAGTATGATTATTAGTAGCAACAGTAGTATTCAGATTAATAGTTGTAGTAGTTGTAGTAGTAGTAGTGGTAGTAGTAGCATTAGTAGTAATAGTAGTTGTAGTTGCAGTTGCAACAGTGGCAGCAACATCATTAGTAGTAGCAGTAGTAGCGGTAGCAACAATAGTAGTAGTAGCTATAGGAGTGGTAGTAATGGAAGTAGTAGTTGTAGTAGTAATAGTTATTATTGTAGTAGTAGTAGTAGTATGATAATTAATCGTAGTAGTGGTAGCAATAGTAATAGTAGTAGTAGTAGTATTACTAGTAGTAGCAGTAGCGGCTATAGTAGCAACATTAGTAGTAGTAGTACTAGTAGTAGCAGTAGTAGAAGTAGTTATAGCTGAAGTAGTAGTAGTAGCAGTAATAGAAGTTGTAATTGCAATATTTGTTGGAGGAATAGATGTAGCTATAGCTATAATAATAGTTGCAATAGTTGTATCAGTGGTAATAGTAGCAGTAATAGTAGTAGTTTGATATGTAGTCGTAGTAGCGGTAGCAGTAGTAGTAGTAGCAGTAGTAGTAGTAGCAATATTAGACGTAGCAGCAGTAGTATTACTAGAATTAGTAGTAGTAGTATCAACAATTGTATAGTAGTAGTAGTAGTAGTAGTAGCAGTAGCAGTAGTAGCTGAAGTACTAGTAGTTGTTATTGTTGGAAAAATTATAGTGGTAGTAGTAGTAGTTATTGTAGCAGTAGTAATAATAGTAGTAGTAGTGGAAGTAGTGGTTATAGTAATAGTAGTAGTGGTCGTCGTAATAGTAGTAGTCGTAGTAGTAATAGTAGTAGAAGTAGAAGTAGTAGCAGTAGTAGTAATAGTAGTAGTAGTAGTAGAATTAGCAGTAGTAGAAGTAGTAGTAGTAGTAGTAGTAATAGTAGTAATAGTAATAGTAGTTGTATTAATCATTGTAGTAGTACTAGTTGTATCAGGTGTTGTAATAGTAGTAGTTATAGTAGCAGTAGCTACAGTAGCAATAGCAGTACTAGTAGCAGTAATAGTAGTAGCAGCAGTAGTAGTAATTATAGTAGCAGTAGCAGTAGTAGCTGTAGTAGCAGTAGCAGTAATAATCATAGTAGTAGTTGTGGTTGCGATAGTAGTAGTAGCAGTAGTGGTAGTAATAGTAAGAGTACTAGTTGTAGCAGTAGTTATAGCGATAGTAGTAGTATTAACTATAGTATTAGTCCTAGTACTAGCAGTAGCCGTAGTAGCAACAGTAGGAGGAGTAGTAGTTCAGGTAGTTGTAGTTGTAGTAGTAGTAGAAGTGATTGTAGTAGCAGTCATGGTAATAGTATTATAAGTAGCTGTAGTAGTAGCTGTGGTAATAGTAGCAATAGTTGTCATAGTAGTGCTAGTAGTGATTGCGGTAGTGGGAGCAATTGTAGTTGTAATAGTGGTAGTATTTATTGTAGTAGTAGTAGTAGTACTAGTTGTAGTCGTAGTTGTGGTAGTTGTCATTGTAGTAGTTGTAGAAGTTGTAGCAGCAGCAACAACAATACCTATAATAATAGTTGTTGCAGTAGTAGGAGTAGCAGAAGTATTAGTATCAGTAATAGTAATAGTAGTAGCCATGGAAGATGAAGTAGCTGTGGTAGTAGTTGTAGGTCCAGCAGTTGCAACAATAGCAGTAGTCGCATTAGTAGTAGTGTTAGAAGAAGTAATACTAGTAGCAACAAAGCAATAGCAGTAGTAGTAGTAGTAGCAGTAGTAGTAGCAATAGTAGTAGTACGAGTAGTAGTAGAAATAGAAGAAGTAGTAGTAGTTGTAGTGGTAGGATTTGTAGTGGTAGGAGTATTAGCATTAGCAGCAGAAGTAGTAGTAGAAGTAGTAATAGAAGTAGTAGTAGACAATGTAGTAGTAGTAGGTGTAGTAGTAGTAGCAGTAGTCGTAATAGTAGTAGCAGTAGTAGTATAAGCAGCAGCAGTAGCAGTATTAGTAGTAGCATGAGAAGTGGTAGTTCTAGTGGTAGTAGTAGCAATAGAAGTAGTAGTAATTCTAGCGGTGACAGCAGTAGTTAGAGTTTTAGTAGTAATAGTACAAGGAGAACAAGTAGTAGTAGCAATAGTATTAGTAGTAGTAGTAATAGTAGTAGTAGTAGTAGTAGTAGTAGTTGTAGTAGTAGCAGCAGCAGCAGCAGCAGTAGCAGTAGTAGTAGAAGTAGTAGTACTAGTTGCAGTAGTAGTGGAAGTTGCAGTGGTAGCAGCAGAAGCAGTAGTAGTAGTAGCAGTAGCAGTAGCAGCAGCAGCAGTAGCAGCAGTAGCAGTAGTTGTAGTAGTAGTAATAGTAACAGAAGTAGCAACGGCAGTAGGAGTAGTAGTAGCTCGTAGTAGTAGTAGTCGTAGAAGTAGTAGTAGTAGTAGTAGTAGAAGAAGAAGTAGTGGCAATAGAAGTAGCATCAGTAGCACTAGTAGCAGTGATAGCAGTAGTAGTAGTAATAGTAGTAGCATTTGTAGTTGTAGCAATAGCAACAGAAGCAGTAGTAGTAGTAGTAGCAGTAGTTGTAGCAGAAGTGGAAGTAGCAGTAGCAGTAGAGGTATTAGTAGTAGTAGTAGTAGCAGTAGTAGTAGTAGTAGCCGCAGTGCTAGTAGTAGTAGTGTTAGTAGTAGTAGTAGTTGTTGTTGTTATTGTGCTAGTAGTAGTAGCAGAAGTTGTTGTAGTTGTAGTTGAAGTAGAAGTAGCACTCATAGCCATAGTGGTAGTCGAAGCAACATTTGTAGCAGTAGTAGTAGCAATAATAGTAGCGCAGTAGTAGTAGTAATAGTAGTAGCAACAACATTAATAGCAGTAGCAGTAGCTGTCGTGGTATTAGTACTTGTAGTAGTAGATGTAGTAGTAGTAGTAGTGGTGGTGGTGGTGGTAATCGTAATAGTAGTAATATTAGTAGCAGTAATCATAGTTGTAGTAGTAGTTATAGTCGTAGGACTAATAGCAGCAGCAGCAGTAGTAGTAGTAGTAAAAGGATATTAGCAGCAACAGTAGCAGTAGTAGCAGTCGTAGCAGTAGTAGTGATAGCAGGAGTAGTAACAATAGTACTAGTAGTAGTGGTGGTGGGAGTTCCAGTAGCAGTAGTTGTAGTAGGAGCAGCAGTAGTAGTATAAGAAGAAGTAGTAGTAGTAGTAGCAACAACAGTAGTAGTACTCGTAGTGGCAGTAGTAGCAGTTGTAGTAGTAGTAGTAGTAGTAGTAGCAGCAGTTGTAGTAGGATATTAACTATAGTAGTAGTAGTTGAAGTAGTGGTAATATGGGAAGTAGTGTTAATTTCTATAGAAGTGGTAGTTGTAGCAGAAGTATTCGTAGCAATAGTTGTTGCAATAGATGTAATAGTAGTGGTAGTAGCAATAGTAGTCCTAGTTATAGTCTTAGCAGTAGCAGTAGTACAAAAAGTAGTTGTAGTAGTAGTATCTATAGGACTATGAGTAGTGGTAGTAGCCATAGCGTAGTGGTAGTAGCAGTAGTAGTGGTACAAGTAGTAGTCATAGCAGTGGAAGCAATAGTTGCAATAGCAGTAGAAGTGGTAATAGAAGTAGTAGTGCAGAAGCAGTAGTCGTGGTGGTCCTAGTCGTAGTAGCAGAGGTAGTAGTAGTAGTTGTAGTTGTTGTTGTTGTTGTTGTAGTAGTAGTAGTTGTAGTGATAGTAATAGTAGTAGTTGTTGTAGTAGAAGTGGTAGTAGTAGCAATGGTAGAAGTTGTAGCAGCAGTTATAGCAGTAGCAATAGTAGGATGAAGAGGAGGTGTAGTAGTAGCTATGGTACTAATAGTAGTAGCTGTAGGAGTAGTAGAAGTAGTAGTGCTAGGAGTAGTATTAGTAGTAGCAGCAGCAATAGTAGTAGTAGTAATAGTATAAGAAGTAGTATTAGTTGTTGCTATTGTTGTTGTTGTTATTGTTGTTGTTGTTGCAGTAGTAGTAGTTGTTATTGCAGTAGTATTAGTAGTACTAGTAGTTGTTGTAGTAGTAGTTGTTGTAGTAGTAGCTGTAGTAGTACTAGTAGCAGTCGTGATAGCAGTAGTAGTAGTAGTTGTTGTTGTAAAAGTAGTAGTAGCCATTGTTGTAGTTGTTGCAGAAGTAGTAGAAGTAGGGGAAGTAGTAGTAATAGCTCTAGCAGTAGTGGTAGAAGTAGCAATGGTACTAATGGTGGAAGGAGTAGTAGTATTAGTAGTAACAGAAGTAGTAGTTGTAGTAGCAGTAGTTGTAGTAGTATTTGTTGTAGTAGTAGTAGCAATAGTGGTAATAGCAGTAGTAGTAGCAGTAGTAGTAGCCATAGTAGAAGCAGTAGCAGGCGTAGTAGTAGTAGTTACAGTAGCAGTAGCAAGAGTAGCATTAGTAGCAGTATAAGTAGTATTAGTAGTAGCAGTAGCATTAGTTGTGGTACTAGTATTAGTTGTAGTAGTATTACTAGTAGTAGCATCTGTTGTAGGAGCAGCAACAACATTAATAGTAGTAGGAGTTTTATTACCAGTAGTAGTAGTAGTAGCTACACTAGTAATAGTAGTAGTAGTACTGGTAGTAGTAGTAGCAATAGTAGCAGCCGTTGTAGCAGTTGTGTAGTAGTAGCAGTGGTCATAGTAGGAGCAATAACACTAGCAGTAGTAGCAACAAAACTAGCGGTACTAATAGTAGTAGTAGCAGCAGCAGCGGCCGCAGTTGTTATAGTAGTGGTAGTAGTAGTAGTAGTAGTAGTAGTAGCAGCAGCAGTAGGAGCAGCAGTAGTAGCAGTAGTAGTAGTTGTAGAAGTTGTAGTTGCAGTAGCAGTAGTGGTAGAAGTAGTAGTAGCAGTCGTAGCAGTAGTTGTAGTTGTTGTAGTATTAGTAGTTGCAGTATTAGTAGTTGTAGTAGGAGCAGTAGCACTACTTGTAGTAGTAGAAGTAGTAGTAGAAATAGGAGTAGTAGCAGTAGTAGTAGTCGTAGTAGTAGTAGTAGTAGTAGTAGTTGTTGTTGTTGTTGTTGAGGCAGTAGCAGTACTAGCAGCAGTAGCAGCAGTAGTACTAGTTGTTGTAGGAGTACTAGGTGCAGTAGCAGTAGCCATAGCAGTTGTAGTTGTAGTAGTATTAGTAGTAGTAGTACTATTTTTGGCAGCAGTAGAAGCAATTATAGTAGTAGCAGTTGTAGTGGTAGTAGTAGTATGGGAAGTAGTTGGAGTAGCAATGGCAGTTGTAGTAGTAGTTGTAGTAGCATTAGTACTAGAAGCTATAGTTGTTGTAGTAGTAGCAGTAGTTGTTGCAGCAGCAGTAGTAGTAGCAGCATCGGTAGTTGTAGCAGCATCGGTAGTGGTAGTAGTTGTTGTAGTTGTAGGAGAAGTAGTAGTACTTCTTTTAGTAGTAGTAGTGGAAGCAGTTATTAAAGTAGTAGTACTTCTTGTAGTAGTAGTAGTAGAAGCAGTTGTTGAAGAAGTGTTATTAGTAACAGTAGTAGTAATAGTAGTAGTAGTAATAGTCGTACTAGTAGTGGCAGCTATAGCAGCAGCAGTAGCAGCAATAGTAGTAGCAGAAGTAGCAACAGCAGTAGTAGCAGTAATAGTACCCTTAGCAAAAGTAATAGTAGTGCTAGTAGTAGTATTGGAACTAGAAGTAGTAGTAATAGTAGGAGGAGGAGGAAGAGCCCCAATAGTTGTTGTAGTAGTAGTTGTAGTTATTCTAGTAGTAGTAGTAGGTATAGTAGAAGTACTTGTTGTTGTAGTAGTAGTACTACAAGTTGTTTAGTAGTAATAGTAGTTGTAGTAGCAGTAATAGTAGTACTAGCAGAGTAGCAGTAGATGTTGTAGTAGTTGTAGTAGTAGCAGAAGTAGTACTAGTAGAAATAAAGTAGTAGTAGTAGTGGTAGTCGCGGTAGGAGCAATTGTAGTAGTGGTAGTTGAAGATGTAGTAGTAGTTGTAGCAGTAGCTGTAGTAGTTGTAGTAGCAATAGTAGTAATAGTAGTATTATGAGTAGTAGTAGTAGTAATAGTACTAGTAGAAGTGGTTGTTGTTGTTGTTGTTGCTGCAGTTGTAGAAGTAGTTGTTGTAGTTGTGGTAGTAGTAGTAGTAGTGGTTTTAGTTGTTATAGTAGTAGTAGTTATAGTACTACTTGTAGTAGTAGTAGCAATAACAGTAAAAGAGGTTCTATACATTGTTATACTAGTTGTGTTGGTAGTATCTATAGTAGCAGTCGTAGTAATAGTAGTAAAAGTAATAGTAGCAGGAGTAGCAGCTATAGAAGCAGCAATAGTGGTGGTAACAGTAATAGTGGCTGTAATCACAGTAGCCGCAGTGGTAGCAGTAGTAGCGATAGTAACAATAATAGTAGTAGTAACAGTAGTAGTAGTATTGGTTGTAGTAGTAGTAGTCATAGTCGTAGTAGTAGTATGGGAAGTACCAAAGTAGTAGTAGTAGTTGCAGAAGTATTTGAAGTAGTAACAGTAGAAATAGTCTTAGTAGCAGTATAGTATTAGTAATAATGGTGGTGCAAGCAATAGTAGTAGTAGTAGGAGGAGCAGCAGTAGTAGTAATAGAAGTGGTAGTAATAATAGTTGTAGTAGCAACAATAGTAGTAGCTGTAGTAGCAGCAGTAGTAGTAGCAGTAGTGGCAGCAATAGTTGCTGTAGTAGTAGCAGTCGTAGTAGCAGCGATGACAGTATAAGTAGCTATAGTAATAAAAGTTGTAATTATGGTGGGAAAAGTAGTAGTAGTAGCTGTAGCTGTAGTTATAGTGGCTAGAGTAGTAGTGGTGGTAGTAGTAATAGCAAAAGTAGTAACTGTAGTAGGAGTAGTGGTAGTAGTAGTAGTAGTAATAGTAGTAGCAGTAGTAGAAGCAGTGGTAGTATAGTAGGAGTAGTATTACCGGTAGTAGTTGCGGTAGTGCTGGTAGTAGTAATGGTAGTAGTGGTAGTAGCAGTAGTAGTAGTCGTAGTAGTAGTAGTAGAAGTAGTAGTGGTTGTAGCACTAGCAAGAGTGGTAGCAATATTACTAGGTATAGTAGTGCTGGTAGTAGTAATGGTAATAGTAGTAGTAGCTGTAGCAACATTAGTAGTAGTAGTGGTAGTAGTAGTAGCAAATGTAGCAGCAGTAGTAGTAGCAATAGTAGCAGGTATGGTATTAGTAGCATTAGTAGCAGTAGTAGAATGAGTTGTAGTAGTAGTAGCTACAGTAGGAGTAGTAGTAGATTTAGTAGTAGTTGTACTATTTGTAGTTGTTGTCAGGGTAGTAGCAGTAGTGGCCGTAATAGTAGTAGGAGTAGAGCAGCAATAGAAGCTGTAGTAGTTATAATAGTAGTAGAAGTAGTACTAGTAGCAACAAAGTAGTGGTAGTAGCAGTGGTGGTCGCAGTAGGAGCGGCTGTAGTAGTAGTAGTAGAAGATGTAGTAGTAGCAGTAGTAGTAGCTATAGTAGTAGCAGCAGTAGTAGTAGTAGTAAGACAAGTAATAGAAGTTGTAGTAGTAGTAGTAATAATAGAAGTGTAGTGGTAGTTTTTGTTGTTGCTCCTACATTATTTGAAGTAGTTGTTGCAGTTGTTGTAGTTGTAGTAATAGTGGTTGTAGTTATTATAGTTGTAGTAGTACTTAGTTGTAGTAGCGGTAGTAGTAGTAGTAGTTATAGTAGTATTAGTAGTAGAAGAAGAAGCAATAGCAACAGTAGTTGTAGTAGTATGTTTAGTAGCTGCGGTAATAGCAGTCATTGTGGTAGTAGTAGTAGTAGTAGCAGTAGCAGTTGTAGTAGTAGTATTTGTTCTTGTACTAGTTGTGTTGGTAGTAGCGATAGTTGCAGTTGCAACAATAGTAGTAATAGTAGTAGCAGCAGCAATAGAACTAATAGTAGTAGTAGTAGCAGTAGTAGTAGGAATAGTAGCGATAGTAGTGATAGTAGCAGTGGTAAGTAGCAGTAGTAGCGATAGTAGTAGTCGCAGTAGTCGCAGTAGTAGTATTACTTGGAGTAGTAGTAGTAGTAGCAGAAATAAAAGTAGTAGTAGTAGTAGTAGTAGTGGTTGTAGTTGTGGTAGTAGTAGTTGTTATTGTTGTAGTAGTAGTAGTTGTTGTAGTAACGGTAATAGGAGTAATAGTAGTAGTAGTATTAGTGGCAATAATAGCAGCAGTAGTAGTAATAGTAGTAGTACTATTTGTAGTAGTAGTCGAAGCAGTAGTAGTCGCAATTATAGTAGTAGTAGTTGCCGTAGTAGTAGTAGCTGGCGAAGTAGTAGAAGGAGCAGTAGAAGAAGTAGTAGAAGTAGTAGTAGTTGTGGTGGTAATAGTAATACTGGTACTAGTAGTAGTAGCAGAAGTAGCAATAGTAGTAATAGCAGTAGTAGTAGCAGTAGTGGCAGTATAAGTAGCAATAACAATAGTAATAGTAGTTGTACTAGTAGTTGCAGAAGTAGTGGCAGATGTAGGATAGGCAGCGACAATAGCAGTAGCTGTAGTAGTAATACAAATAGTAGTGGTAGTAGTAAAAGCAACAGCAGTAGTAGAAGCAGTAGTAGTAGTAGAAGTTATAGGAGTAGTAGTAGTAGTAGCAACAATAGCAATAGTAGTAGTAGTTGTTGTTGTTTTTGTAGTAGTAGTAGTAGTAGCGGTAGTAGCAGCAGCATATGCACTAGTAGTAGTAGGAATAGTACTAGTAGTAGTAGGAGGAGTAGGAGCGGTAGTAGTAGAAGTAGCAGCAGCGAAAGTAGTGCTAGTAGTGGTAGTAGCAGCAGTAGTAGCAATAGTAGAAGTAGTAGTAGCAATAGTCGTAGTAGTAGCCGAAGTACGAATAGTAGTATTACTAGGAGAAGCAATTCTTGGAGTAGTAGTAGTTGTACTAGGAGTAGCAGCAGTAGTTGTTGTAGTAGTAGAATCAGTAGTAGGAGAAGTAGAAGTAGTAGTATTAGTATTCATTGTAGTAGTATTAGCTGGAGCAATAGTTATAGTAGGAGGAGTAGTTGTAGTAGTAGTAGTCATAGTTGTTGTTGTTGTAGTAGTAGTAGCAGTAGTTGTTGCTGTTGGTGTAGTAGTAATAGTAGTTTTAGTAGTCGTAGTAGTAGTAATCAGAGCATTAGTAATAGTAGTAATGGTGGTAGTAGTAGCAGTCATAGTAGTAGTTGGAGTAGTACTAGTACTAGTTGTAGTAGTTCAAGTAGTAGTAGCAGTAGAAGAAGCAGTAGTAACAATAGTAGTAGTAGCATGAGAAGTTTTTGCTGCAGTATTAGTAGTAGCAGTAGGAGTAGTAGGAGT
This sequence comes from Trichopus zeylanicus subsp. travancoricus, assembly GCA_005019695.1. Lineage (NCBI taxonomy): Eukaryota > Viridiplantae > Streptophyta > Magnoliopsida > Dioscoreales > Dioscoreaceae > Trichopus > Trichopus zeylanicus. The sequence goes on from RXID01020950.1 coordinate 20,802, forward strand.
AGTAGTAGGAGTAGTAGTTGTAGTAGCAGAAGTAGGAGTTGTAGTAGGAGTAATCATAGGAGTAGTAGTGGTGGTAGGGGTTGGAATTTTTGTTGTAGTGGTAATAGTAGTAGCAGCAATAGTATGGGCAGTGGTAGTAGTAGTTGTACTAGTATTAGTTGTATTTGCAGTAATACTAGTAGTAGTAGTAGTAGTAGAAGAAGTACTAGTAGTAGTGGCAAAAGTAGTAACAGTAGTAGCACTAGTAATAGAAGCAAAATAAGTAGTAATAATAGTTGCAGTAGTAGCAGTAGTAGTAGTCGGAGAACAAGTTGGAGTAGTAGCACTGGTGGTAGAAATAGTACTAGTTGTAGTAGTAGTAGCTTATATTGCTGTAGTAGTTGTAGTAGTAGCAGTAGTTGCAACAATAGTAGCAGCAGTAGTAACAATAGCATAAGTAGTAGTGGTACTAGTTGTAGTAGTAGTAGTAGAAGTAGTAGTAGTCTTATTAGTAGTAGTCATAGTAGTAGTCGAAATAGTAGTAGTAGTAGTAGTTGTAGCAATAGTAGCAATAGTTGATGTAGAAACAGTAAGAGATGTAGTAGCAGCAATAGTAGTGTTAGCAGTAGTAGGAGCAGATGTAGTTGTAGTAGCAGTCGTACTAATAGTTTTAGGAGTAATAGTAGTAGTAGTAGCAGCAGTAGTTGTAGTGGCAGAGGTAGTAATAGTGGTAGTAGCAGTAATAGTAGCAGTAGCAGTAGTAGTAGCAAGAGTTGCAGCAGCGGTAGTAGATGTAGTAGTAGTTGTACAAGTAGGAGTGCTAGGAGTAGTAGTTGTAGTAGTAGTAGTAGCTGTATTAGTAAAAAATACTAGTACTAGTGGTAGTGGTAGTAGTAGGAGAAGTAGTAGTAGTAGCCATAGTTGTAGTAGTAGTAGTTGCAGTAGTAGCGGTAATATTAGTAGAAGAATTAGTAGTAGTAGTTAGCAAAGTAATAGTTGCAGCAGTTGTAGTAGCAATAGCGGTAGTTGTAGAGGTAGTCGTACTAGTACTATTAGCAGTAGAAGTAGTAGGCATAGTAGGAGTAGCAGTAGAAATAGTAGTAGTAGTAGTATTACTAGTAGTAGTGGTGTTAGCAGTAGTAGTAGTAGCAACAGTACTAGTACTACTACTAGTTGTTGTTGTAGTAGTAGTAGTTGTAGTAGTAGTGGTAATAGTTATAGTAGTAGTAGTAGCAGTAATAGCAGTAGTATTATTAGTGGCAATAGTAGTAGTAGTAATAGTAGTAATAGTATTTGCAGTAGCAGCAGTAGCATTAGTAGTTGCAGTTGTAGTAGTAGCAGTAGTAGTTGTAGTAGCAGGCGAAGTAGTAGTACTAGTAGTAGAAGCGGTAGTAGCAGAAGTAGTATTTGTGGTGGTAAGAGTAGTACATGTAGTAGTAGTAGTAGTAGTATAAGCAGCAGCAGTAGCAGTATAAGCAGCAGCAGCAATAGTAGTAGAAGCAGTAGTAATAGTAGTGGTAGTAGTAGTAGTAGCAGCTGTAGAAGTAGTAGTAGGAGAAGTTATAGGAGAAGTAGTTGTAGTTGCAAGAGTTGGAATAGTAGTTGTTGTTGTGGTTGTTGTTGTAGTGGTAGTAGTGGTAGGAGTAGTAGCAGTAGTAGTAGTAGCAGCAGCAGTAGTAGTAGCAGTAGCTGTGGTAGTAGTAATAGGAGTAGTAGTAGCAGTTTTAGAAGAAACTGTAGCGATAGTAGTAGCATATGTCGTGGTAAGAGCAGTAGCTAGAGTTGTAGGAGTGGTAGGAGTTGTAGCAGGAGTATGAGTAGCATAAGTAGTAGGAGTAGTAGGAGTAGCAGTAGTAATAGTAGTAGTAGTAGTCATAGCAGTAGTTGTAGTAGTAGTATTAGCCAGAGCACCAGTAATAGTAGTAGTAGTTGTAGTAGTAGTAGTAGTTATTGTTGTTATTGTTGTTGTTGTAGTAGTAGTAGTAGTAGGAAGAGTTGTAGTAGTAGTAGTAGTAGTGGTGGTAGTGGAAGCAGTAGTAGTATTAGTAGTAGTAGTAGTAATTGGAGACTTAGTAACAGTAGTAGTAGTTGTTGTTATTATTGTTGTTGTTGTTATCATAGTAGTAGTAGGAGTTGTAGCAGTAGCAGTTGTAGTAGTTGTAGTAGAACTACTGTTAGTAGTTTTAGTGGTAGTACTAGTAGTAGAGGTAGTTGTAGTAATAGTTAGTCGTAGTTGTTGTTGTACCAGGAGTGCTAGCAGTAGTAGTAGTAGTGGTAGTTTGAGTAGGAGTTGTAGTAGGAGTAGTTGTAGGAGCAGTTGTCGTGGTAGGGGTAGGAATTGTAGTTGTAGTTGTAGTAGTAGGAGTACTAGTAGTAGTAGTAATAGTAATAGTAATATTAGTAGTACTAGTAATAGTAGTAGTAGTAGAAGCAGTTGTGGTAGTAGCAGAAGTAGTAGCAGAAGTGCTAGTTGTTGCAGAAGCAATACTAGTAGTAGTAACAATAGTAGTGGTGGTAGTCGCAGCAGTAGGAGTAGTACTAGTAGCAGTGATAGTAGCAATAGTAGTAGAAGCAGAAGTAGTTGAAGTAGTAGTAGTAGTAGTAGTAGTAGCAATAGTAGTAATAGTTGCAGTAGTAGTTGTAGCAGCAGCAGCAGTAGTAGTAGCAGTAGTAATAGTAGTGGTGGTAGTAGTAGTAGTAGTAGTAGTAGTACTAATAGTAGTAGTAGGAGTAGTAGTAGTAGTAGTAGTAGTAGTAGTAGAAGTAATAGTAGTAGTAGTTGCAGTATAAGTAGTAGTAGTAGGAGTAGTTGTAGTAGTAGTAGTAGGAGTAGAAGTAATAGTAGTAGTAGTAGTAGTAGTAGTAGCAGTCGTCGTCGTAGTAATAGTAGTAATAGTAGTAGTTGTTGTAGTAATAGTAGCAGTAATAATAGTAGTAATAATAGTAGTAGAGGTAGTAGTAGTAGTAGTAGTAGTAGAAGTAATAGGAGTAGTAGTACTAGCAGTAGCAGAAGTAGGAGTAATAGTAGTAGTAGTAGCAACAACAACAACGGTAATAGTAGCCGTAGCGGCGACAACATCAGCAGCAGCAGTAGTAGTAGTAGTAGTAGTAGTAGTAATAATAATAATTGTAGTAGAAGTAGTAATAGTTGTTGTAGTAGTAGTAGTAGAAGTAGTGGTAGCAGCAGCAGCAGCAGTAGTAGTTGTAGTAGTAATAGTAGTAGTAGTAGAAGTAGTAATGGTAGTAGCAGTTGCAGTAGTAGTAGTAGTACCTGCACTAGTAATAGTAGTTGTAGTAGTAGTTGTAATTATTGTTGTAGTAGTAGTAGTAGTATTACTACTGGTACTACTACTAGTAAAAGTAGTAGTAGTAGTTGTTGTTGTTGTAGTAGTAGTACTACTACTGCTACTACTACTAGTAGAAGTAGTAGTAGTGGTGGTGGTAGTAGTAGTAGTAGTATTAGTAGTGGTAGTAGTAGTAGTATTAGCAGTAGTTGTAGTGATAGTAGTAGTAGCAGTTTGTTTTAGTAGTTGTAATGATAGTAGTAGTAGTCATTGTTGTTGTAGTAGTTGTAATAATAATAGTAGTAGTAGTAGTAATAGTAGTAATAACAGTAGTAGTAGTAGTAATAGTAGTAATAACGGATGGGATGTATTGTTAGTAGTTGGACCGGCAATAGTAGTAGTAGTATTCTTAGTAGTAGGAGCAGCAGATGGAATTTTAGTATTAATAGTAGTAGCAATAGAAGTAGAATTAATAGTAGTAGTCATAGTAGCAGCAGCAGCAGTAGTAATATTAGGTGTAGTAGCAGAAGTAGCCGTAGTAACAGTAGTAGCAATAGTAGTAGTAAAAACAGTAAGAGCTATAATAGTAGCAATAGCAGTATTAGTAGTAGTAGATGCAGTTGTAGCTGTTGTAGCAGTAGTACTAATAGTTTTCCGAGTAGTAGTAGTAGTAGTTGTAGTAGTTGTGGTAGCGACAGTAATAGTAGTAGTAGTAACAGTAGTAGTAGCAGTGGTTGTAGTAGTAGTTACAGTACCAGTAGTGGATGCCGTAGTAGTTGTACTATTGGAAGTGGTAGGAGAAGTAGTAGTGGCAGTAGTAGTTTTCGCAGTTGTAGTAGAAGTGGTAGGGGTAAAACTACTACTGCTACTTCTACTATTACTGCTAAAACTACTACTGGTCCTAGTACTAAAACTACTATTACTACTACAACTGCTGATGCTGCTTATAGAATTACTTCTACTGCAACTACTACTATTACTTTTGCTACAAAAACTACTATTACTACTACTACTAGAATAACAACTACTACTACATCTACAGTTGCTGCGGCTACTACAGCAACAACCACAACTGTTGCTACTACTACTGCTGCCACTACTCCTGTACAACTATAACTGCTGTTACTACTGCTGCAGCTACTCCTGTACAACTATAACTGCTGTTGCTAGTACTATTACTACTACTACTACTCCCAATAGTATCGCTACTCCAACTGGTACTACCCCTACTCCTACTACAACTACTACACCTACTACGACTGCTACAACTGCTATTGCTGCTAGTAATACTACTATTGCTACTAATACTATTACTCCTACTCCCACTCTTAATACTACCAATAATATGAGTAATATTACTACCACTACTACAACAACTATTACAACTAATACAACATCAAATATTCCTACTACTACTAATAATACTACGACTACTAAAATAACTACTACCAATTCTACTATTAGTACCACTGCTACTACAACTACTTCTACTGCTACAACTACTACGAATACTACTTCTAGTACAACTGCTACTACTACTACTAATACTACTTCTACTCTTAACTCCTACCGCTACTCCAACTCCTACTCCTACTTTGACTACTACTGCACCTACTAGTACTACTATTACTACAACAAGAACTACAATTGTTACCGTAATTACTACTACTACTATTAATCCTGCTGCAACTACTGCTACCACTACGCCAACTGTTACTACTCCTACTCCCACAACTACTACTATATCTCCTCCTCCTCCTTCTACTACTACTACACCTATTCCTTCTGTTACTACTACTCCAACAACTCCTACTACTCCTACTACTACACCTATTGCTATTCCTACTCCAACTGCTCCTACTACTACTACTACTACAACTCCTACTACTACTTCTCCTACTACTACTCCTACTACTACTCCTACTCCCCCCACTATTCCTACTACTGCTCCTACTCGTACTACTACCATGACTACTACTACAACCTATACTATTATTACTACTACTCCTCCTACTCCTCCTCCTACTTCTACTTCTACAACAACAACTACTACAACTACTATTACTATTACTACTGCTGCTGCTGTTGCTGCTACTACACCTCCTGCAACTACTACTAATTCTACTACTGCTACTCAATATCTTCAACTTCTAGTTCTACTACAACTGCTACTATTGCTAGTACTACTATTTTTGTTGCCGCTGCTACTACTCCCACTTTTACTACTACTAGTACTCATAACTCCGACTACTACTATTACTACTACTTCTACTACTACTACTACTACTACTACTACTACTACTACTACTACTACTACTACTACGACTCCTACTTCTAGTGCTACTACTATTACTACTACTGCTACTGCTACGGCTACTACACTACTACGACTACTGCTACTACTACGAGACTACTACTACTACTTCTTCTACTACTATTACTACTACTACTTTGGCTACTACATCTACTACTACTACTAGTACTAATAAAACTAATACAATTAGTACTAGTACAAACACTACTACTACTACTCCTACTACTACTACGACTGCTACTAATACAACAACTACTACTACTACTACATCTACAACTACTACTACACCAACTCCCACTTTTAGAACAACAAGAACTACTACTATTCCTACAACTTCTACGACTTCTACGACTACAATTATAACTACTACTTTTACAACCACTGCTACTACTACTACAAATACTACTACTACTACTACTACTACTCGTACTGCTAATACTACCCTTACAACTATTACTATTACAACTACTACTGCTACTTGTCCTACTACTACTACAACTTCTAATACTATAACAACTTCTACTACTACTATTATATCTACAACTTTTACTACACCAACCCCTACATTTACAACAACAACAACTACTACTACTACTATGACTTCTGCTACTGCTACTACTACAATTACAACTACTACTTTTACTACTACTACTACTATTACAAAAACTACTACTACCGTTACTACTGCTATAGCAAGTACTACTACTAATATCACTATTACTACTACTACTACTACTACTGCTAATACTACTACTACTACTACTACTACTACTACTACTACTACTACTACTTCAACTACTACGACTATTACTACTACTACTACTATTGCTACTACTACTACTACTAGTGCTGCTACTCCTACTACTACTAATACCACTACTACTATTGCAACTACTACTATAACTTCTACAACTTCAACGGCTAATACTATTGCTTCTATTACAAGTACAACGAGAACAATTACTACTACTGCTATTGCTACTACTGTTGCTGCTACTACAACGACAACGACAACAACAACTACTACTACTATTACTAGTGCTACTACTACTACTTCCACTGCTACTAATACTACTACTACTACTACTACTACTACTACTACTACTACTACTACTACTAGTACTATTGCTACTATTACTACTACTACTACTTCTAGTACTACTTCAGCTTCTACTACTATAACTAATACTACGACTAGTACTAGTACAACAACAAGTACTTCTGCTACTCCTACTGCTGTGACTACAGATACTACTACTACTAGCACAACTTATACTACTGCAACTCCTACTCCAACTCCCAACTCCTACTCCAACTTGCACAACAACAACAACAACGACTACTACTACAATTACCACTAACTCCTAATGCTGCAAACTCTACTAATGCTACAACAACTATTCCTACTACTATTGTTATTTATACTACAATAACAACTACTACTAATTTTACTCTTGTAACTACTACTACTCCAACTGCTATTACTATTACTACTACTACTACTACCAATTCTATCCAACTACTACTACTAATACTACTACTACTATTACTACTACTACTACGACTACTGCTACTTCTTCAACTACTACTACTACTATGTTTGCAACTACTACTACTCTGAACCCTACTACTACAACTACAACTACTACTACTAATCCTAGTAAAACTCCTACTACTACCAGAATAATTATAGTTACTACTAATACTACTCCTACTGCTATTACTACTAGTACTACTACTGCTACTTCTACGACTACCACTACTACAACTATTATTATACAACTACTATTATAACTACGACTGTTGTTGCTGCTACTGGTACAACTACTACAACTATGACTACTACTAATATTACCACTACTTCTACTTCTACAATTACTATTACTTCTACTACTATTACTACGACTACTACCACTACTACAAATACTACTACTACTACTACTACTGCTCTTCTATGACTACCACTATTGCTTTTACTACTTCTACTACAACTACTATTACTACTTCTGCTACTACTACAACTACTACACTACTACTACTATACTACAACCACTACTACTTGTACTACACTACTACTACTACTATTGCTGCTGCTGCTACTACTACTACTATTATTAGTACTAGTACTACTTTGGCTACTACATCTACTACTACTACTAGTACAAATACTACTAGTACTAGTACAGACAATACTACTACTACTGCTACAACAACAACAACAACAACTAGTTCTACTACAACTAGTACTACAATTCCTACTACTACTACTACATCAGCAACTCTACTACTCCAACTCCTATTACAACCTCTAATATTACTACTACCCCTACGAGTACTCCTACTACTACTACTGCTACTATTAGTACACCTCCTACTACTCCTACCCCTACTACTACTACTGCTACTATTAGTACTCCTCCTACTACTCCTACCCCTACTACTACTCCTATTATTGCTACTGCTACTGCTATTGCAACTTCTTCTACTACTACTAATACTACAACTAATGCCACAACTACTACAACTACAACAACTATTACTCATACTTAAGCTACTACTACAACAATAACAACAACTACTACTTTTATTACCACTGCTACTACTACTACTACTACTAATACTACTACTACTACTACTACTACTACTATTACTAGTGCTTCTAGTCCTACTACTATTAAAACTACTAGTCCAACTTCTTCTACTTCAACAACGAACACTACTACTAGTACTACTACTTCTATTACTAATACAACTCAAACTCCAACTATTACAACTTCTACCACTACCGCTAATCCTACGACTACTCCTACTGCTACCACTACAATTACAACAACTACAGCTACAAATACTACTACTATTACTACTTCTACTACTAATACTACTCCTACTACTATTACTACTACTACTACTACCGCTACTTCTTCTACTACTACTACTACTACTACTAATGCTACAACTCCTACTTCTCCTACTACAACAACTACTACTACAACTAATACTACTACTAATATTACTACTACTATTACCACTAATACTGCTACTACTAGTGCTGCTGCTACTACTGCTACTACTTCCCCTACTACTATTACAACTACTTCCTCAACTTCAACTACATCAACTACTAATACTACTACTAATACTACTACTTCTATTACTACCACAACAACTACTACTACTCTAACTACTACTACTACATCTATTGCTACCATTACTACTACCACTACTGCTACTTCTTCTTCTTCTCCTTCTACTACAACAACAACTATTGGTACTGCTACAATTGCTACCATTACTACTACTACTACTACTACTTCTGCTACTATTTCTGCTACGACTATAAAAAATAATACTACTACTACTACTACTATTACAACAACAACTACTACTCCTACTAGTACTGCGGCTACTCCTGCTACAACTACTAGTACTCCTACTCCAACTCCTACTCCTACTCCTACTACTACAACAACTTCTACTATTCCAACTACAACAACTATTGTTCCTACAACTTCTGCTTCTGTAACTTCTACTATACCTACTATGACAACAACTGCTACTACAATTACTGCTGCTACTATTATTATTTCTACTACTGCTATTATTACTACCAATACTATTATAGCGACAACTACTACTGCTCCTACTGATACTTCTACTTCTACTATTGCTATGACTACAACTAGTACTTCTACTTCTACTACTAATACTACTACTATAACTGGTACTATTACTACCACTGCTATAATAACTACTACCACAACTGTTGTTGCTACTATTATTGCTACTACTATAGCTACTACTACTGCTACTTTACTACTTCTGCAACTACTACTGCTACTACTACTGCTAATAATGCTACTAATACTACTACTACTACTACACTACCACTGCTACTATTACTACTATTGCTACTGCTACTATTACTACTACTACTAGTCCTACTACTTCACTTATGATAACTACTACTACGACTACTCATACTAGTATAATAAAAACTACTATTGCAACAACAACAACCACTACTACTGCGACTACTATTACTACTACTACTACTACCACTATTGCGACTACAGTTGCTACTACAACTACAAGTACTATTGACTACTACTACTACTACTACAACTACTACTACTACTACTACGACTACTAATGCTACTGTTACTGCTACTACTACTACTACTACTACTAATACTACTACTACTACTATAATAACTACTACTACTATACTATTACTGCTACTAGTACTACTACAACTACTGCTACTATTGCCACTACTATGACTACTCCTACAACTACTCATACTACTTCTGCTCCTAGTACTTTAACTTCTCCGCCTCATACTACAACAACTACTACTACTCCTACTACTATTACTTCTACCAATACAACTACTGCAGCTACTACTCCTACTACTATTCCTATAACTACTATAACATTGACTACTGCTACTACTGTTGCTATTGCTGCCGCTTCAACTGCTGTTATCGCTACTACTGCACTGCTAAGGCTACTACTACAACAACTATTATGACTGCTACAATTGCTACTGCTGCTGCAACTTCAGCCACTATTGCTTCTACTGCTACTTCTGCAGCTATTACTACCACTACTGCTACTACTATTACTATTGCTACTATCACTACAACAACAATAACAACTACTACTACTACAAGTAATACTGCTTCCACTGCTACGACACTACTGCTACTGCTACTACTCCTAATGCTACTACTATTGCTACTATTGGGACTACTACCACTATGACCAGTACTAGTTCAACTACTCCTACTACTACTATTCATACTACAGCTACTACTATGACTTCTTTTACCACTGCTACAACCACTACTACTACCACTATTGCTGCAGCTACAATTCCTACAGCTACACCAACTGCTACTACTCCCATTGCTACTCTTAGTCCTACTACTATTGCAACTACTACCGATACTACAACCACTGCTGCTACTATTACTACTACTTCTATTACTTCTACAACTACTGCGACTGCTGTTGTACTGCTACTACTACTGCTACAACTATTAGGAATACTCTGATTGCTACTTCCACTACTACTATAACTATTATTACTACTACTATTACAACTGCTATGACCACAACTACTACTACTACTAATACTTTTACTACTCCTCCTACTACTACTGCTACTACTACTACTCCTACTCCTACTACTCCTACTACTTCTCCAACAACACTTAAAACTACGAAACTACTACTACTCCTCCTAATACTACTCCTAACTACTATGACAACTACCACGACTAACTACTTACTTATAACTACTCTGCTTTCTACATATTTCCACTATGCTACTACTACACTACTACTACTACTACTACTACTACTATTAATACTAGTACAACTATTGCTACTTATGCTATTACTATTACTACTACTACTATTATTACTGTTGCAACTACTACTGCCGCTACTACTGCTACAGCACTACTACTACTGCTGCTACTATTACTAGTACTTCTACATCTACTACTATACTACTACTACTGCTACTATTACAATGACTACTACTACTGCTATTATTGCTTCCATTCCTACTACTAGTCAGACTATGGTTGCTTCTAGTACCCCTAATAATCTTCTAGTACTACTACTATACTACTACTGCTACCATGACTCATAATGCTAATCCTATAACTACTACTGCTACTAATATTACAACTATTGCTACAACTATTACTCTGACTACTACTGCTACTACTACTCCTGATACAATAACTGCTACTACTATTACTACTACTGCTATTATTACTATAACTTCTACCACTTGGGCTGCTGTTAAAACTACTACTACTACTACTATTACTGCTACCTCTACCGCTACTACTTTGGCTCCTACTACTAATATTGCTGCTACACCTACTGCTATAACTATTCCTAATACTACTACTACTTATTTTAATACTACCACTGCCATTACAACAAGAATAACAACTACTGCTACTACTACTACTACTATTACTACTCCTACTTCTACGATTATTACTATGGCTACTACTACTACTTCCACTATTACTCTGTTGTTGTTGCTACTACTATAGCAATAGTGGTAGTAGTAGTGTGGTAGTAGTAGTAGTTGCAGTAGTATTAGTAGTAGTAGAAGTGGTAGCCGTAGTAGTAGTCATAATAGTAGTAGTAGTAGTAATAGCATCAATTATAGTAGTAACAGTAGTAGTTGTAGTAGTTGTGGTCATGGTAGCAGAAGTAGTAAAAGTTGAAGTAGTAGTAATAGTAGTAGTAGCAGTGGTAGTAGTCGTATTAGTACTAGTAGTTGTACCAGTAGTAGTAGTAGTAACACTAATAGTAGTAGTAGTAAGAGGAGGAGGAGTAGTAGTAGTAGTAGCAAAAGAAGTAGTAGTAGTAATATCAGTTGTAGTAGTAGGAGGAGTAGGAGTAGTTGTCAGAATAGGTGTAGGTGAAATTATAGTTGTATTAGCAGTAGTAGTAGCAATTATAGTGGTAGTAGCTATCGTATCGACAACAACATTCATAGTACTAGTAGTATCAGAAGTAGTAGTAGTAGTAGTAGTCGTTGTAGCAGACATAGTAGTAGTTCTAATAGTATATGTAATAGTAGCAATAGTAGTTGTAGAAGTAGTAGTAGTAGTAGTAGCATTAGAAGCAATAGTCATGACAATAGTAGTAGTTAGTATTAGCATTAGGAGAAGCATCAGTAGTAGTAGCAATAGCAGTAGCAAAATTAGTAATAGTAGATGTACTGTTTGTATTAGTAATAGTAGCATTAGTAAAAGTCATATTGTAATATTAGCATTAGCTTTAGTAGTATTTATTATAGCAGAAGTAGTAGTAGTAGCAGCAGCAGCAGCAGGAATAGTAATAGTAGTCAGTTTGGTAGTAGTAGTAGTAGGACTTGTAGTAGAAGTAGCAGTAGTACCAGTAGTTGTAGTAGTAGTGGTGGTGGTGGTGGTGGTGGTGGTGGTGATGGTGGTAGTAGTAGTAGTAGTAGAAGGAGGAGGTGGAGGAGTAGCAGTAGTAGTAGATGCAGTAGCAGTAGTAGTAATAGAAGTAGCAACAGTAGTAGTGCTAGCAGTAGAGGGAGCAATAGTAGTAGCGAAAGTCATAGAAGTAGTAGTAGTAGTAGTAGGGGTAATAGTAGTTATAGTAGTCATAGTAGTAGTAGGAGTAGGAGTAGTAGCAGCAGCAGCAGTAGTAGTAGCATTAGTAGAAGTAATAGTAGTAGTGGTGTTAATAGTAATAGTAGTGGTGGTAGTAGTAGCAGCAGTACTAGTAGTAGTGCTAGTAATGATGGTAGTAGTAGTAGTAGCTGTAGTAGCAATAATAGTAGTAGTAGCAGTAGAACTAGTAGTAGTAGCAGCATTAGCACTAGTAGTAGCAGCAGTGACTACAGTTGCAATACTACTAGTAGTAGGAATAGTAGTAGTAGCAGTGGTAGCAGTAGTAGTAGTAGTTGTAGATGCTGTACTATTAGTGGTGTGGTAGTAGTTGTAGCAATAATAGTTGTAGTAGTTGGAGTAGTGGTAGATGTAGTAGTAGCAAGAACAGCAACAACAGCAGGAGAAATAGCAGCAACAGCAACAGAAGTAGTACTGGTAGTAGCAGTAGTTGTGCTAATTGAAATATGGTAATCGTAGTACCACTAGTTTTACTAGTAGTAATAGTAATAGGAGGAGTAGTAGTAGTATTGGTAGTAATCAAAGTAGTAGTAGTAGTAGTAGTATTAGTAGCATTAGTAGTGGCAGTAGGTGAAGTAGTAGGAGTAGTAGTAGCAATATCTGTGGTAGTGACAATAATAGTATTAGTAGTAGTAGTGGCTGTGGCAGTAGAAGCGACAACAAAAGTAGTGGGAGTAGTAATAGAAGCTGGAGCAGCAGTAGTAGTAGTAGTAATAATAGTAGTAGTAGCAGCTGGAGTTGTAGTAGTAGTTGTGGTAATAGTAAAAGGAAAAGTGTAGCAGTTGTTGTAATAGAAGTAGTAGTAGTAGGAGTTGTAGTAGTAGTAGTACTAGTAGTAGTAGTTGTTGTAGTAGCAATGGTAGTAGTAGTAGTAGTTATTATTGTAGCAGTAGTTATAGTAATAGCAATAGTAGTTAGCAGTAGTAATTATAGTCATCATAGGTGGAGTAGTAGCAGTAGGAGAGTACTAGTAGTAGCAGTCGAATCTGTAATAGTAGTAGTGGGAGCAGGAGCCATAATAGTGGTATTAGTTATAGTTGAGGCTATAGTACTTGTAGTACTAATAGTAGCAGCAGTAGTAGCTGGTGTATTGGTGGTAGTAGTGGTAGTGGTAAAACTAGTAGTAGTAAAAGTGGTAGTAGTACTCGTAGTAGTAGATGTTGTAGTACTAGCTGTAGTAGTAGTACTAGTTGGACCTGTAGTAGTAGTGGTAGTCCGGGTAGTAGTCATCGTAGAAGTTGTAGTACTAGCAACAGCAGCCGCAGCAGCAGTAGTAATCGTCGAATTAGGAGTAGCAGTAGTAGCAGTAGTCGCAGTATTAGCAGTAGTAGTGGTGGGAGGAGGAGGAGGAGGAGGAGTAGTAGTAGCTAGAGTAGTAGTAGCAGTGGTAGTTTTAGTAGCTATAGTAGTAGTAGCAGTAGTAGTTGTAGTGTAGTAGTCATAGTAGTAGTAGTTATTATTATTGTACTAGTCAGAGTAGCAGCATCAGCAGCATTAGTAGTAGTAGAAGAAGTAGTAGTGGTAATAATAGTAGTAATGATGGAAGTAGGAGTAGCAGGAGGAGTAGTAGTAGTAGCAGCAGTAGTAGTAGTAACAGCAGCAGCGCAAGTTGTAGTACTAGTAGTAATAGTAGTCATTGTAGTAGTAGTAGTAGTAGTAGCAGTTGTTGTTGCAGTAGTAGTAGGATTAGTAGTGGTAATAGTAGTAGTCGTGGTAGTACCAGTAGTAGGAGTAGTAGTAATAGAAGTAGTAGTAGAGGTAGTAGTTGTAGTAGTATTAATAGCCACAGTAGAATTAGTAGTAGTAGTAGTACCCGTAGTTGTAGTAGTAGTTGCAGTAGAAACAAAAGTAGTAGCAGCAGTAACTATAATAGTAGCAATAGCAGTGGTTGTTGAAGCTGTAGTTGTAGTAGTGGTGGAAGTAGGAGAAGTAGTAGTAGTCGTAGCAGCAGTAGTAGTAGCAATAGCAGTGGTAGTATTAGTAGCAATAGTTATAGTAGTAATAGTAGCAGTAGCAGCAGCAGTAGTAGTAGTTGCGGTTGCAAAATGAATAGTAGCAGCAGTACTAGTAGTAGTAGTACTATTAGTAGTAGTACTGGCAACTATAGCAGTAGTTGTAGTAGTAATACTTATTGTAGTGGTGGTAGTAGAAGTAGTAGTAGTAGTAGTAGCAGTAGGAGTAGTAATGGGATAAGGAGTATTAGTAGAAGTAGTAGTCGTACTACTTGTAATAGTAGTAGTAGCAGCGGTAGTAGTAATAATAGTAGCATTAATAGTAGCAATTGTAGCAGCAGTAGTAATAAAAGTCGTAGTATTAGTGGGAGCAGTAGCAGTAGTAGTAGCAGTAGTAATAGAAGTAGCAGTAGTAGCAATAGTAGTAGTAATAGTAGTAGTAGTAGGAGTAGTATGAGAAGTAGCAGAAGAAGTATAAGCAATAATAGTAGTTGTTGTAGTAGTAGTTGTCATAAAACTAGTAGGAGTAGTGGTAGTAGTCGTAGTAGTAGTGGCCATAGCAGTAGTAATAATACTAGTGTTAGTAATAATAGTAGTTATAGTAGTAGTAGTAATATTTGTTGTTGCAGTAGTAGCAGTAATAGTAGTAGCCGTTGTTGTTGCTGTTGTAGTAGTGGTAGTAGTAGTAGTTGTTGTTGTAGTAGTAGTTGTTGTTGTAGTAGTAGTAGTTGTAGTAGTAGTAGCAGTAGTAGCAATAGTAGAAGCAGAAGGAGCAGTAGTAGTAGTTGTAGTAGTAATACCAGTAGTAGCAATAGTTGAAACAGTAGGAGTAGTAGTAGAAGTAGTAGTAGTACCAGTAGTCGTAGAAGATGTAGTTGTTGCAGAAAAAGTAAAACAGTAGTAGTATAGTCGCAGTAGTAGTAGTAGTAGCAGTAGTAGAAATTGTAGTAGTAGGAGTAGCATCAGTAGCAACAGTAGCAGTAGTTGTAGAAGTAGTAGTATTAATAGCCGTAGTAGAAATAGCAGTAGTAGTAGTGGTTGTAGTACCCATAGTAGTAGTTGTAGTAGAAGTAGTAATAGTAGAAGTAGTAGTAATAGAGGTAGTCACAGCGACAATAGTAGTTGCAGTAACAGTAGTTGTAGTAGTAGTAGTAGTAGAAGTAGGAGTAGTAGAAGTTGTAGCAGCAACAGTAGTAGTAGTAGCAGTAGCAGTTGTAGTAGTAGTAGTAGAAGCAGTAATTGTAGTCCTAGTAATAGTAGTAGTAGTAGTCGTAGAAGTAGTATTAATAGCAGCAGTAGTCGTAGAAGTAGTATTAGTAATAGTAGTAGTTGTAGAAGTAGTATTAGTAGCAGTAGCAGTACTAGCAAAATTAATGTAAGTACCAGTAGCAGTAATCATAATAGCATTAGTTGTTGTAGTAGTAGCAGTTGTTGTTGCAGTAGTAGCATTAGTTGTAGTAGCAATAGTAGCGTTAGCAGTAGTAGAAGTAGTAGTAGTAGAGGTAGTACTAGTAGCATTTTTGTAGTAGTAGTAATAGTAGTAGTAGTTATCATAGTAATAGTATTTGTAGTAGTAGTAGTTGTAGCAATTGTAGTAGTAGAAGTAGATGTAATAGTAGTAGTAGTAGTTGTTGACAGCGATGCAAAAGTATTAGTAGTAGTAGTAGCAAGACTAGCAGTAGTGGTATTAGATGTAGTAGTTGTAGCAATCGCAGTAATCATACTAGTAGTAGTAGCATAAGAAGAAGAAGTAGTAGTAGTTGAAGTAGCGGTAGTAGTACTAATTGTAGTAGCAATATTAGTTGTATTAAGTATAGTTGTAGTAGTAGCAGCTATTGCAATGGAAGCAGTAGTAGTAGTTATCGCAGTAGCAGTTCCCGAGGGAGCAGTGGTAGTGCTATGACTACTACTATTGCTGCTACTGCTGCGACAACTACTACTCTGATTCCTAGTACTGCTGCTACTACTTCCACTCTGATTGCTAGTACTGCTGCTACTACTACCACTATTTTTACTACTACTGCTACAACTACTATTATTGCTACTACTACTACTATTTTTACTACTACTGCTGTCACTACTACTACAACTACTACTATTAGCACAGCTACTACTCCAACAATTACTATAATTACTACAACTAATACTATTTTTACTACTACTACAACTACTATTACTGCTACTGCTGTCACTACTAGTGCACTACTACTACAACTACTACTATTAGCACAGCTACTACTCCAACAATTAGTACTATTACTACAACTAATACTACTACTTCTACTACACCTTTTACAACTCCTACTACTACTACTATTGCAACTACTACTACCATAACTATTACGGTTACTACTACTACTTTTACAACTACTACTACTGCTGCTATTGCTACTACTAATACTACTTGAACTACTACTACTACTACAACTTCTATTGCTGCTAGTAATATTACTACTACTACTCCTATTACTGCTTCAACTACTATTTCTACTACTACAGCTACTTCTGCTACTACAACTACTTCTGCGACTTCTACCACTACTACCACCACTACTACTTCTAGTACAACTATGACGACTACTACTACTCCAATTACTACTTCTACCACTGATACTACTTCTACTACTACTTCTACTACTATTGCTACCGCTACTGCAACTGCTACTACTACTATGACTCCTACTACTACACCTGCTACTACTAGTAGCGCAACTACTACTACTACTACTACTCTGACTACTATTATTACAATTACTACTACTACTACTAGTACTACTACTAGCATACTTCTACTGCTGCTACTACTGCT
>RXID01020955.1:0-21661 GCA_005019695.1 Trichopus zeylanicus subsp. travancoricus
TCTTTCACTTGTTTCAGTTGTCTGTGAGCTAGAACTAATGCAAGATTCTTTATCTGTTTTGTCATTTCATTTACCAAACAGTGGCTCTGGATTTGTTAATATTGTGAAATGTGGCACTGTTTAGAAGACAATTCATGTTTCAGCAAAACCAGAAGATTCACAGTTTGAGCTGCTTCGCATCTCATCATGATGAAATGAAAGGAATTGAAGAACAATAATAAAAAAAAATGCATGTCAATGCAAATATGAAGTTGTCCAGATAGCAATATGAAGAATGATACCATCTTAAAAAGTAGTTCTGTAAAGGGTTTTTTTTATTGTCAGGGAAGTTACAAGTTAGAAATGATGCCACAGACTGGTCCATAATGAAGAATATTAATGTTATGAAATGACTAATTATCTAGATCCATGCTCACTAGCATGGTTTGATTGGTTTCTAGTTCTTAAGGCTTCCATTTTCAAATGAAGAATGAGATGGAGTTTGAATATCAGCTTAATTTTGCTGAAGTTCCGGTGTATAGTACTTTGTTGTGTGCAAAAGAAGCTTTCTTATGGCTTCTTCTCTCAGGACTTCTTCAATAAATTAGTCATTATCCATTCATTCTTCAATCCATTTAATGAAGTTCTGAAGCTGCTTATAATTTCATTTCATTTCTTCTTATCTATACATCTTTACCTATTCTTGTACTGCAATGAATATGCAAATATGCAATAGTTTTGCTAAACAATAATGTTTACCATCTTGGCTATTTGTTTAAGTATGGTCTGCTGTGTTGGAGCCAGTGTATATGCTCTTGAAAAAAAATTTATCCGCAATTTTGTTGTTTTGTTGTATCATTCATTAAAGTTCAATTTTTCTGATGATTATGAATGCATTTTAGGTAGAGGTATGATAGTCTTTATCTTTCTCCTTTTTTGTTGCATGACTACGCAGGTTCTGCACATGGAAAACTATATTATGGAGCAACTATGGATTGAAAATAATTTCAGATGTACCTTTTCAATTTCTAGGTTCTAAAAGATGGTTGGGTGAATGGAGCAGCTGTCCTTGGAGTGCCTGTAAAAGCTACTATCAAAGAGGTAACTGAAAGATGTTAATGTCTTGTACTTGTGTCAAGACCTTAATGTCTGTTAATACATACTTGATGTGAAGCACTGGCTTGTAATTTTACCAGACATAAGTTGTATACAAATCATCAGAAGAAGTATTAGAACTGCTTTTGATAATTAGCATTGCTCTACATTTTGTGCTAATATTTGACAGATGTGTTTCTGTTAATGTGGGATATTTCAGATTGATTCTTTCTGCCTCTAGCTTCCCCACTGCATCTACAAATTGATATACAAATCACTTTATCTGATTCACCTATACCTCTTTATGATGTGCATGTTTATATGCCCTTTGAGCTGCAAGATCAGATGAAGTTTTCGGTGCATTGTGTCATTAAGTGAATACCTAAATGAAACATGTGTTCTATGTATGCACTGGACCATAACCACTAGTCGTTTAATTTGTGAAATATATTATGGATATTTCAATATCTAATTTTGCAGGCCAACAGTGATTCTTTTGTAGTAAAAACCCTAGACAGGAAAACACTATGGGAAATGCAAACTCCACAGGTAATGAATTCATGCATGTTTAATTTACTGAATGCAACTAAAGAATCAAAGAATTGTTCCTTATCAAATTCTGTTCAGGTCATCAAAACTGAGTTACTCAGAAGTGGTTTTGAGCTTGTCAACGAGTAAGTATAAGCTCATTTCCTTTGATTCTCAAATCATTGCTCTTGCATTGTACTTGAAATACTTTTTCCTATCTTAACAACAGGAAAGGTCTTGAGGTCACTGATGACGTATCTATTGTGGAGCACCTTAAGCATCCTGTGTATATCACAGAAGGCTCTTACACAAACATCAAGGTACTATAATTGTGTAATTTTCACTTTGTCTTCTTGCTCTGTCAGCTTAAACTAATACCAAAATATGATAGAAAAGAAGCAACCATGTTTTTTGCCTTTCTTTTCTATACTAATGCAAGGCGAGCTGCTTGAGCATGAAATCTATTTTCTTTTTCCTTTTTCTCGAGAAGTGAACATGAAATTACATACTACACTTGTGTATCAGCATATACACAATGTCACAAACAGAATCACTTTAGCTTCTCCTTTTAACTTTCCATTCTAATGCAGAGAATCCATCTGTGAGTCTCTTTTCTGGGTATCTGCTTGATATGTTTCAAATCTGATTATTCCTGATTTTTCTGGTGGTACCTTCTATTCTTGTAGATTTCTCTATTTTAAGATTTCCTGCGATACCTGATAAGTACTGTTATGTCTGGCACCATGACTCTGATTACTGATTATGCTTCAGCAATCTTAAACCTTTCCACATGTTAGCAACCTGTTCATTAGGTTGGCAACGATTTTTCGGGCTATTACCTTCTACATTGGTTACAGGTTACAACCCCGGATGATTTGTTGCTGGCAGAACGGATACTGAACATGGAAGCAGGTGTTCCTTTATAGGCTATTTTCACAACTTACTATGGCCATTTTTAGCCAATGTTACAGACGTACAATGCCTTGTTCCACAACCTTTTGGGAATTTTGATTATTTCAAATATTGAAGATTCAAAGATGGCGTCTGTATGTCAATTGCAACATGTCCAATAAAGCTGACATTTATTGATTTTGCACAGGATCCACCGCATCAATCCTCTCGGCAAAGGTCAACTGACAAAATACTTCCCGTCAGCTGCTTACATGGATTGTAACTTGCAAATGTAAATTTGAGTCGTGTGTTTCTGTCCGGTTTTGATTTCGATTTCGGCATTAAGTGAAATCGACACTTTTCGATGTTTCGGTCGTTTCGATTTCGACTAAAATTTTTTTTTTAATTATTAATTATATATTGAATAAAGTTTAATTATATTTTGACTGTACTTTGACTTCAAATTAAAAATACGAAAAAAATTTGAAAAAATATTTATAAAAATTTTAAAATTATAAAAAAATTTATAATTAATTTTATCACAATATTAAATATTATTTTTAATTAATTAAATTTAATTTGGATAGTTAAATACTGATATAGTCTAATTTTTTATCTCATAGTGGTCTACACACTCTATGGCCGCCAGCATATGCTCTAATTCCACCGTTCACCCTTCACCTCCCATAATTTACCACTTACATGAAAATGTACGTGCTATCCAATACTTTCTTAATTCTACCGTATATCAATATCGCTCTTACTTGAGTTTAGACTAATTTGGGTGTGAATTAATGCATTCAGTCCTAAGCATTCAGGTGCGTCTCTTGTCGCAGCCGAACGAGAATAACTAGTTCGTGTCGGCTCGTTTGTAGCCGCCGTTCCTCTCCTCGTGACATCCACAGCCGTTTTTTTGTTGACTTTTAGTTGCCGGTAACCCGTCTGTCCGTATGCACCGGGATGCGAGCCCTTCAATTCGTTTCAGTCAGAACCTACTTTTCACTCCATTTATGCCCCACACTCTTTTTTTTTTCATTTTTCATTCCTATTGTGCATCCCCCTTTCATTTATTATAAATTTTTTTTTCACTGTTAAGTACAAAAAAAATATAATATGTTTATAAGGGCGCAATTGCGTCAATGCGGAGGTCAGGCCGGTGATGGCGCTAGCGGGGGTGCGGGTGCGAGGGAGATGCCAACTCGCGGGAGGGGGGGTCAGGCGGGCGAGAGCGTGAGGGCAACATGGGAGTGGCGGCAGCTTGGCGAGCGTACGAGAGCTAGGCCAGTGCGGGTACGGACGCAAGGCCGACGACAGAGCGAGCATGGGGCAGGTCGGCGAGGGCGCGGCCGCCAGGTTGGTGAGCCCGCTCATGCAAGCGCACGGATACAGGTGCCAGAGGCGGACTCGAGCACGGAGCCGGCACGAGGGCGCAGGCGCGGCGATGGCAATGCAATCCCTCGCGCAAGCTCGCCCTGCGAGGTCCCCGCTCAAACTCGCCGCCCAAGCTAGCCACGTGATCTCCCTGCGTGAGTTCGCCGCGCTCGCTCTGCGCTCACCAACCATTGTAAAATCTTAACCCTAAATCGAAATTAATTTACTGATTTCGTTTTGCCACCGGCAGTCGAGATTTAAAACCTTGGTTTCTGCAGTCGTGGATCGAAAAATACGGATTTCAGGAACTTGTTTTAGGGTTCAATGAAATTCGAAGATGTTGTCTTGAGATTGCTGTTGAGACCGGCTGACAGAACGACGGAATTTGTTTTGATTGGAATATTGGTCTAAACCCATCCTCACCATGCCAGCCACCTGTTCGACAAAAAGCCCAACCGTGGAGCCATCCGCAATGTCATCCATCTCTTCGCCCGTTTGCGTGCCTCCAATGCAACCCTCGACGCTTCATGTTTCCCCAGTCTTATCAAGCTTACGGCGCCGGCCCGGCTCCAGTCCACGCGCTTGTCTTGAAGTCTAGTTTCATCTCCGATTACGACGTTCGCAATGTAGTGTTGAACTTCTATGCTCATTATGGCTCAGTTGAAAGTGCGCAGTTGTTGTTTGATGAAATGCTGCAGAGGACTATTGTTGACTGGAATGTGATGTTGTCGGGGTATTGGAAGTAGGGGCAGAAGGAGGAGGCGCACTGGGTGTTTTCTGAAATGCCGGAGTGCAATGTTGTGTCATGGACCACGATGGTTAGCAAGGAGGATGTTTGAATTGATGCTGGAGAAAACTGTTGTCTTATGGAATGCGATGCTGTCAGGGTATGCGCAGAAGGGGTTGTCTGAGGAGTGTTTGAGCCGAATTCGCAGGTTCAACCAAACGAGACGAAGTAGGTGGCTGTCGTCACTGCATGCTTATTGAAGGGTGATTGCAAGCTTGCTGAATCATTGGTTTGTCATCTTGAGCAGAACCGGATGAATATGAATTGCTTAGCAAAGACAGCTTTTATAGGCATGCCAAATGCAGGAGTTGGGCGAAGCAAGGGAGCTGTTAGATGAAATGGAGGACAGAAGTTTAGTCATTTGGAATACTATGGTCGCAGCATGCACCAG
This sequence comes from Trichopus zeylanicus subsp. travancoricus, assembly GCA_005019695.1. Lineage (NCBI taxonomy): Eukaryota > Viridiplantae > Streptophyta > Magnoliopsida > Dioscoreales > Dioscoreaceae > Trichopus > Trichopus zeylanicus. The sequence continues at coordinate 5,043 of RXID01020955.1, forward strand.
AGAAGGTGATCTTCAAGCCGCGGAGGAGCTTTTTGACAGGATGCAAGCAAAAGATATCGTCTTGTGGAATTCAATGAGTTCGGGTTATAGATAACATGGTCAATGGTCTCAGGTGATCAATTTATTCAAAGAGATGTGTAATGCGAACAACACGAAACAGGACGAGTTTGCAGTGTTTGAGTGTTATTTCAGCTTGTGGGCATCTCAGCATTCTAAAATTTGGTATATGGGCAGTCAATTGTAGTGCCAAAACCTAGATTAGGTTGAGCCTGTCGGTGTAACTCACTTTTCTTCAGGTATGCAAGGTCTGGGCGTTTGCAGGATGCCAAGAAGGCATTCGAAGAAATGCCACATAGAGACAAATTTTCATATAATTCCTTAATATCAGGCCTTGCAGCTAATGGTGATGGTTTTGAGGTTCTTGAGCTACTGAGAAAAATGAAGGGTGAAGGTATCGAACCCGATCCCATCAGTTACATCTGTGTGCTGACAGAATGCAGTCATGCAGGGCGCTCAGACAAAGGCTGCTGAGTATTTGAGACGATCAAAAACCTGAGTTTGACACAACAAGGAGACTAATTGAGGTAATGCGGATGAAGCCGCACTCAGGAGTCTATGGAGCCCTCCTCAACGTAAGGCTACTACATTTTGCTGTCAAACATGTATCCTTCAGATAGAAGTGGCAAGATGTCAAGAACCTGACAAAAAAGACGAGAGAGAGGAATAGAGAAAACAGTAGATTGTAGTTGGGTAGAGTTTTGCGGTGAAGTTCATCAGTGTATAGCGGGAGATAGGCTGCATACTGGTCAGAAGAGATACACAATGTGTTGGAAGAGGTGGGCAAGAGGATAAGAGCATTGGGGCATATAATTGATAAGAGCTGTGTCCTTAGGGATGTGGAGGATGAAGAGAAGGAAGAGATCGCAAGGACAGCTCGTTTCACTGCTTCAGAAATGGAAGCTGTTCTCGCAATGATTATTGGTGAGTTCACGATGGAATTAGGAATCACTGTAGATTTTGTTGTGGGGAATGGCAGATATTTATAAAATGAGAAGATTCAGTAATTTGGTAGAATATTTTTGATGAAAAATCATAATAATAATTATTATCTTTATTGTTGTGTGTTTTTCCATCGAACTTGAAAGATGAGAGCAGACAAAAAACTCAGTACTAATTCTGATGATATTTATTTTGAAGAACAGGTATTTTGTGCCATATACCATCTCTGACCTGAAAAATACAAGTCTCATACTCAACAGGATCGAATTCAAATCAACAAATCCTACAAAACGAAACACATAATATATCTAATGAAATTTAGTTGATATCCAGACTGATCTACCACATAGCTTGTCAGATACAGGCTCACATAGTAAGCTGATTAATGTCTATCAAAAGAAAAAGATTATCCATGACAAATACACTATCCAGACAATATCCTGAACAAACTGTGAAACAAACACAGAGAACATGCAAGAGGTCTAGAATCTTAAAAACACTGATTCCATTGCAGACATGTTTTGATATCAGCATTGCCAATAGTTTCCATCAGGTGTTTGCAAAAGACCTTTACACTGTATTAGACCAATCATGCTCGAGCTCGTTTAGTGCTGCAAGCTGGACACTTGTACTGTTTGATGTGCTCGGCCCTCGCAGGGGTGATCTTCACACATTTGCCATGGAACCATCTCTCGCACACATCACAGCAAATCCAGAACTCATCAGTTGCATAATTGTCACCGCATGCACCACACAGAGTGTTTCCTTGCTCCTCATCTTCCTCTTCCTCATCCTCCTCTCCACTGTCTTCATCCTCCTTAGTTGAGGCCATCTTTGAGAGCTTCGTCTGGGAATCAGGGTTTTGGGACTGCTGATGAGAAAACATGAGAAGAAAAGGACAGCCAGAAAATTGTTCATGTGCTCAAAAGAAAATAAGATTTTTCTGGTAAACAAATCAAATGATCATGTTGCAAAATATCTACCATTTTTGAGCTGGACTTATTGCTCTTGGTACTGCTATTGGGGGTTTTCTCTTTTGATTGTTTCTTTACACTTCCAGTAACAACCTCATAAATGGTTGGGAGATTGTTAATCATTTGGAAGAGTCGTCTCCTGTGATAGAGTGTCCGAAGACAAATCACAATGCAAATGTTAGCAGAATTAAATCTGAAACACAATGACATTCCGAAAGAAGTGATCCAAAGGATTCCTTCAGCCATTGACCATATACACAGAAACAAGATTCAGTAAGAAGAAATTTTGTACGATTAAAATGAATAAAAATAGAAGAGAGCATATTCTTTTTTACAGTGAACAAGTCTGATGTAAAGAAAAATCCAACACCAACATTTCAAATAATAAAGGTAAACTTCCACAAGCTCTGAGTTTGTAAACAATATAAGATATCGCTACAGACATGGACTATGGATTATAAAAGAATGACAAGGAATATATAAGATATCACTCCAGACATGGACTATGGATTATAGAAGAATAGCATGGATTGCTGCATGACTAGGATATTTTAGTTCTTTGATAAGCATACCACAGTTTACATGCTCCTCCACAAAATCTTTCCCTCATCTCCCTTTTTACTTTTATTAATGAATCACTGTGACCCAGACATCTCTAACAAAATCACTTCATATATCATCCTTTATGCTTAACCACAATTACAGCACCATCTCTCTCCTTCTTTATAACAGATGTTTTCAAACATTTTTTGGCATATCAATGGATTGGGCTAGAGTGCTCAACTAAGAGATCCAGTGTGATCATACTCATATGACCATATGAGAAAGGCAACACACACCCATTGCAGGTCTTTGGATTTCAGAGGGTATGGTTGAACTGGGAAGTTTTATGCATCCATTACCTAGTAACTTGGAGAATTTTTATTTCACTTTCCACTTAATGTTTGGGAACCATTATTTATATAATGGAATTCTGATGAACTCATCATTTGTACTTTCCTTCAATACATTGTCACTTTTTCATCAGAGAAAGAGATCCTTCAACTGTGAATACTTGTTTCAAGGTCCACAATACATAATAATACATTTTTCCAAAAATTCACATCCTCTAGAACCTATGGACCATGTTTAAACGTTAAGGATCTACTCCTGGTTCATTCCAAAGCCATTTCAGAAAAGATAGGAGCAGATAAAATGGTTTTCATTCTGATGAAGATTCAGTAACCCCAATTATTACTGCCATTCCATTGGTAACAGTTTGAAGCAGTCACACCTAAGGCAAAGAAAGAAGAAACATATGAGAAGATACTGCTTTCAAAAGCAACATGGAGAGAAAATTGTAGCAGGAAAACATAACAAAGAAACAGTTGACTTTGCATTAAGAACAACCTTATTTAGTCTCGTCAGACCTACAATCAACAGCACATCAACGCCAAAAGATCAGATAAATTTAACAAGCAAATATTTCAAAAGGCTTGAACAGTATGAGAAATGTCTTGTTAGGGAGTATGGCTCCTAGCCTTAGCATCTTATTTCATGGTTTTAGTACACTATTTCTGAAATAAAATTCCAAGCATATTTTAAGGCTTTATAGAATGATAAATTCATATAACATTGGACAATGATTTAGCACAATTCAAAATGCTTGTCTCACTGAAAAGAGAAGTGGAGTATATAATTTGAAGAAAAGCATTAATTTTCAACAACAATAGCATTAATTAACTGGCATAGAATTTCAAGAACAATTGCGTTAATTAACAAAGCATTCTGTTAAAGAAAAGAGTACATTTTGTCAACAGTTATCTTCTAATTTATACTGCAGTCTGATTTTTTTTATTCTACTATTCCTGCTCTTTTCCTCATCGTTTTAATTGATTTTTTCCAGCACAATAATCCCAGTGACATCAACAGAAAAAAAGCCTTATACTCCGATAAGCTGTCACAGTTAAACAGCGCATACGCTACTAGTTGCAGAATTAGCCAACCATTAATTGTCAAATCTCAAAAGACATAATAATCACCTACGGCAATAAAAAACAAATCCAATCAACTTACCTAGCTTCCTTATCAAATCCGAAACGTGCCCCAAAATAGAATGCAACAGCCAGCAACCACGCATCGCTATGAACTGCAACCAGTGCCAGCCAATCCTTTTCGGTCATCCCATCTCTCGCAAAATTTATACCCAGTGCTGGTTCAGGGAGCTCAGGGGGCACTTCCTCCGCTGGCAAGGTAACTTCCCATGTCTCATTTGGAAGTCCATATAAACACAAGTTCTCCTTCTCTGCACCAAACCACCTCTCACAAGTTACACCAACACCTGAACTTCTCCTTAGCATCTACCCAAAATTGAGGCTCGAAATCGAATTTTTCGCTAAATTTTCAAGTAAAACCAGAGCATTTCATCAGAAAGAAAGTCGAGCAAACCCTAGAGCTCACCAGGATCGCAGAGCTGGTAGAACTTCTCCACATCTGCAAGACCACAAATTTCACATCAACCATCAAAAATCAAACAAAAAAGGCGATAAAAACTCCCCAACAATTTTCAGAAACCGATACCGGTGGTAAGGGCCTTGATCATGCCGGCACGGCGGCCCCTGAAGTCCCGGAACACGTCCTCCGCTGTGCGCGGGTTGTACGCCCCCGGCCCGCCCTCCATCTCCGACGAAGCAGCGTGAAGAGCCCCAATGGCGGGGCAATTAGGGTTTGTGACTCCCGAAAAAGAAGAAACTGCTCAAATCGAGGGTTCAGGAGGCAATTCAGAGCGAGGAGAAGATGGAATCCATTGGAGAGGGAGGAGCAGGAGCGAATGAAGAAGAAATTTTTGGTTTTTTGGGTGAAAATGAAGGGGTTTTAGGTTTTATAATTCCTCTCCTTTATTTCCTTTTTTTAATTTCTTGAATTCCTTTTGCCTTTTCTTTTGTTTTTTTGTTGGGTGTGGGGACCACCATTCGTGACGGACGAGGAAGACGGGGATCCCGTGTTTGGGGATAAGCTCAATAGTATACGTGGAGGCATATGGTTGGTCATATTTTGTTTCCGTAGGAGGAGAATACACGAGTGAGCTGACGAAAATGTGCCACGTTTCTGGTCCCAATTTGGACAAGGCAACGGACATGTTCTGGAAAAGCATAGGTGTTGTTTGACAAAATGTTCAATTTTACTGAAAACGAGGACTAAAACGAAAATTAAAAACTGTAGATTATTTTAGCGAAAAATCGAAGGGCTGTGAGCTACAACCACTTCGATGGCGGCGACGCTGCTGCCTGCCGTCCTCATCCCACGACCGAGCCCTCATCTTCAACCCTTCCTCGCTCCAAGGTCTTTTTCTTATTCTTCTTCTTCTCGGATCTTCGCGCAGTCCAGAATTGGTGTTCGGAATGCTTCCCAGAGTTCAGCTGTGGCGGCTCCAACGGAAGAGAGAAGGAGTGGAGAGCTTATGGAGATATATGAGAGCTGCGACACTTGGAGCTGGAAGGGGTTCAGGATTAACTATCTTCTCAAGGGCCAGGGGCCGCCGCTTCTTCTTGTTCATGGGTTTGGAGCGTCCGTTGGCCATTGGCGCAGGTAAACACTGGAGAAAGATTTCATTTTCAATTGAGTGGTTGCATTGTGTGTTAGGTGCCGAGTTCCTGTCTGCAAATGATTGTTTAAATGCTTCTGAGTGTAGTGATTTTACGAAGAATTGCATTTTGTTGATGGATTTTGGTATTGTTTATGCCAAGATAATATACTTAAATTGTGAAGTTTGTATATACTGTAATTGTCCTGCTTGCTATTTGTTTATTGTTAAATCGAAAAAAGGTTTGAACTTGTTACAATCAATCACTGCTTCGTATCTTTACTGGTTAATTTGCATCATACAAATGAGTGTCAAATTTGCACTGAGACTAGTACTCTTGCAAAAAGTTAGCTTCTTGTTAATGGATTTTGTTCTTCTTGATGTCGTGAGCTTGTAATTGCTTGACATTCTGACTGTTCCAGCTATTGTATTTTTTTCGCAATGAAGTGGATAATTCTTTAGCAATTTCATTAGGATTATCATGTCAAACCATGATTTTAGGCTGTTTTTCTTTCCAATAGGAACATTGGGGTTTTGTCAGAAAGCTATACTGTATATGCTATTGACCTGCTTGGATTTGGTGATTCAGATAAGCCTGCCGGCTTTGACTATACAATGGAAGTTTGGTCACAGGTCTACCTTCTGATTCTGAGTTCAATGTTTCTGAGGTCCATCTACTGCCTTCTGCATGGATAACGCTCTCTTTATATCCTTTTTTTAACAGTTGATTTTGGATTTTTTGGATGAAGTCATCAAAAGGCCTGCAGTGTTAATTGGGAACTCAGTTGGAAGTCTTGCTTGTGTCATTGCTGCCTCAGGTAAGTTCTCATTTTATAGCTTTCATTGGTTCAGAAGTTATTTTTCTCTATGTACGGATGTGTTCTGAAACTCGTTCATTAAATGACAAGTTCTTCTTTAGCAATCAGAATCAACCAGAGGTTTGGTCCGAGGTCTTGTACTGCTAAACTGTGCTGGTGGAATGAATAACAAGGCCATAGTCAATGACTGGAGGATCAAGTTGCTACTTCCTTTGCTGTGGTTATTTGACTTCTTACTGAAGCAGCGGGGAATTGCTTCAGCACTCTTTGAGCGTGTCAAGCAAAGGTCCACTGCATCTGTGATCTTTTTCTCTTTTGCCTTACCCCGTGTTCATCGCCAATAATCTTATAGAACTCGGTTGAAACAGGGAGAACATGAAAAACATCCTGCTTTCTGTTTACGGAAATAAAGAATCGGTTGATGAGGATCTGATTGAGGTCAAGTGGACTATATAAGTCGAATTACCTTCGTGGTGGTCTATCCACTATTGCATATCTACTTGCCATTTTTGTTGATCGTTTGTCATTCTCCTTAAAATGCAGATCATTAAAAGACCGGCTGATGACACAGGGGCTCTTGATGCATTTGTTTCCATTGTGACAGGTCCCCCAGGGCCAAACCCTACTAAGTTGATGCCAAATATATCTCTACCTGTTCTGGTTCTCTGGGGTGATCAAGATCAATTTACACCACTCGATGGACCTGTAGGAAAATATTTTTCTTGCCTACCCTCTCAACTCTCAAATGTCAAGCTTTATGTCCTGCAAGGAGTTGGTCATTGTCCTCATGATGATAAACCAGATTTGGTTCATGAAAAGCTGCTTCCATGGTTGGCCAGTCTTCCAGGTGTATGAGTTGGATCTGTTATCCTGTTGAAATCTTGCGTTAGAACAAATTGATAGCCACCAACTCTGCTATAACATTGTGTAAGAACGAAGTCTTGGAATTTTGTTTTGTTGCTAAGCCGAAGGTTGACAGGATGAATTGCAAATGATCCTGTGCCGAGGTGCTACTATGACTGTATACCATGGAAGTTCCGAGTTAGTGATTCAATGTTTTCTTCTGATGTGTGCTATATTCTTTGACTCCACTTTCTGACAATATAGCCCCAGATTCTTTAGCCTGCAATGCTCAAGTGTATATTGACTTTTGATATTTTTAATGCCACATTTCCTGTGTGATAGGTAGCATTCAATGCTAATCTTCTAATCCTTAGGTATGTGAATGATGGGCTTTGCATAGCATTTGAGCAATACGAGTTCTGAAGATTGTTGCTGGCAATTTCATTTTACTCTTTTTCTATTTCACTTATTGTCCATCTTGGTTTATCATTTTTTCTTTTGTCAGAATTCCATTCAAGAATTATATTGTGAAATATTGTCTTTCATGAATGATCTTGAGTGTTTGGCTCCAAGTATTCACCTTACTCTTGGTCAAAATCATTTTTTTATTGGGAATCACATGATGTGTCTACTGAAATCTCACTGGGGAAACATCTCTAGGAAATTCTGCAGATAAACCTATTGTAACATTGTCCAAATTATGCTTTCAGATTTAGGATTCAAGCTGTCCAATTTTTATTGGAACTTGGCCTTGATGTTTGCGTAATAGCTTTGAGTTGTTTAATTTTCCATCTCAGTAGGCTATCTTTGCTCAGCAGGCATTTTGGTTACTTTTCAACAGAATCTCTTTCCTTTCTTTTATATGTTTGGCAGGGTGGAGCATGAACCGATAAAACTAGTTGTAATCTGATTCACCTGTTTCAGCAGAGGTCATAGTTCACTAACTAGAAGATTCTTGTATCTACGCGTCGTCTTTATGGTAGTCTATCCTTAGTCTTGGATCAAGATAAACAGAAGTCAACCAAATGTTCGTTTGAATTCATCAACACTTAGATTATGGCAAATTGCTTTCATTATTTGACCGAGACTTAGATTCAGATCTGCGAACTGTTAGCCTAACCCTAGTAGAACAGATGAATCTTTTCATGGAAAACTTACCCTTGGTGCTGCAGCAATGAAGAGTTGATACAAACCCAGTCATTGTCCACCTTGATCAAAAGTAGCACAAATAATACAATAGAAAACTAGAAAGAAAACAAACTAATGATACTATTGCATCTTTCTCCGCATTCATAATTTCAAAATGCAGTTACTATCAGGGTTTTGATTACTTTCTGCTGCTCCATGAATTGTTGCAGTGAACTAAATCATTGGCTTCTCAAGCAGAGCAGAGAGGTACCACTCATTCTTCTCAATGCCCTTGTCCAGCTTCCTGCCCGTCGTCCACCGCAGCTGCCTGAACCCAATCCGATCAAACATGGGCACATATGTAGAGTTGAGCTGCTCGCCAATGCAGAAGAAATGATCAAGCCAGAAAAGCCCCCCGGGCCTCAGCACCCGGTAGATGTCGAAGAGCGCAAACTCAAGCATCACGTCAGGGATCCAGTTGCTGAGCACATGCATTGAGTGCACGATGTCAAGTGTGTTGTCGAAGAATGGCAGACGCTGCGACACGCTGATGTGCATCGACACCAGCCCCCTGGAAGCAATGAAGCTGTTAAATGGACCATCAAAGTTCATGCTTGTCGTGACAATGGTAACATTTCTTTCCCTCATCCTTGCTGCAAAGGTCCCTGAGCCCCCGCCAATGTCAAGCCCAATTCTGATGGTACCCGGGGGCTTCGTCCTCAGCACATTATCAATGCTGTAGTCGAGCTCACCATTGTCGTACATCCACCGGAACTTTTCCCGGCCGAAGAGGTTGAAGCAGTCCTTACAGTCATATGACCCCTTCTCCTTGTCCCGGTTAACAAGACATCGATAGCTCTTGCAAGTGTAAGCATCCCAAGTGATGCTTATGTCCGGAGGAATGCTCCACAGACTCTCGGGGAACGGGGTGGGCTCCACGTACCCAATGGGGGACTTCGGGTGGCACCGCCGGCGGGGGAGCGGCTCGCACCCCTTGAGCATCAACTGTTGTGCAAAAACATCATCAGAGGGGCACTCCTCGCCGACTGTGTAGCTCATGTACCTTGTAAGGTCATCCTGGTACCGCCGGCAGGCAGTGCCAAGTGCGGGGTAAAGCTCGTCGGAGCCCAGATTGGGCGTGTAACCGAACGGGAGCTTGTGCGGGCCCACAATGAGCTTCAGCTCGCCATTGAGCTCTTTCTGCCACGCCTCCATATCCACAGTCGGGGCCTTCTCCCTCTGGACTTTCCCGAGGTCGGTCAGGAGGGTCTCCAGGAGGGAGTTGGAGGTCACGAGGCGGCGGTGGAGGTCCAGCATTTTGAGCTGGTTGGCTGCGAGCTCGGCCTGGGTGGAGTTGAGCTCCCGGAGGAGTGAGTCGGAGTCATAGAAAGTGATCTTCGGAGTGTATTTTGACCATGGGAAGCCGGAAGACGGGCCGAGGAGAAGGTAGATGGTGAGTATGTGACGTAGCAACAAGCGTGGTAGACGAGGAAAACACCGTTGCCTCTGTTAAGAACTCCTTGAATCCACAAGGAAGAGAGAAAATTCACTAAAGTAGAACTTTATTGAGAATAAAAGTTGTCTCCCGTCCATAGGACTGAAGGCCTATTTATACAAATACCAGAAATCCAATTTGAGTAAGTGTCTGGCTTTCCAAGTCCTAAACTGAATAGTAAATCAGTTTAACCCATTAAGTTGGGTTGATAGAAGTTCTAAATAAGTTAACCTACGAAAATAAAATCCTAAATAAAGATTCATCCTTACCAAGTCCTAAACTGAATAGGATTCAGTCCATAAAATTGGTCTTGGGTTGGTGAAATCCGAGAATAAGACCTAAGACATCATAATGAAGAGAATTTTAAACATAGAAAGGTACTAAGTAAGGTAAATCCTAAGTTTAAATAGAAGAGTGAATCAAATCATTTGTCATGGCCCATTGACTTCTGAATTAGCTTCTTTTGATATTCTTGAACTTCCTTTGAGTGTCCTACATCAGGTTTTTATATAAATTCTTCTCATCGTTGCATTTGATTTGTGTCTTTGTTTGAGTATGTGAGATGACTTAGAGTGATTGGGGAAATTTGGAGCTCAAGGTACACTGTTATGATCTTTGCGGGTTCAAATATGATTTCTTGATTGTTTTGCTAGAGCTGACGAGTTAGGGGTTTGTATGTGAAGTCAAAGACAACCATTTTAGGTTTTAGATGATTGTTTTGTCCTGTCATTGCATGTGATTGGAATCCTGGAGTAACGGAGAAGGCATTATGAGGTACGTCATTATGATCTTTTTGGAGGGTCTGAATTTATTGTTTCTCAAATTCTACTGATTATTTTTTTGGATTTTATGAGTTGGAATTCTGTTCTAATTTTAAACCATAGCAGGTTTAGCAGCTGATTATGGATTACATATTGTTTTTTGTATTATTGCATTGCATTGTATGTGATCGGTCGGAATTCTTCGAGTCTGTTTTGGTGGCTTCGGGCGATTTGAGGAATTCTAAGCTTCGAGGACTGAGGTACGCCATTCTTATTTTTATGTGGATTTAAATTGATTGTTTTCTTGGACCCCGTTTTGGGTATTCTATTCAGTCAAAAAAAAAAAAAAAATCCTACATAGCCATTTTTGGTTTTTGGGTAAATTTAATCTTTCCACTGCATGTGATCGGGCTTCTTGTTTCAGGAAAGATTAAATTTACCCAAAAACCAAAAATGGCTATGTAGGATTTTTTTTTTTTTTTTTTTGACTGAATAGAATACCCAAAACGGGGTCCAAGAAAACAATCAATTTAAATCCACATAAAAATAAGAATGGCGGACCTCAGTCCTCGAAGCTTAGAATTCCACCAAAACAGACTCGAAGAATTCCGACCGATCACATACAATGCAATGCAATAATACAAAAAACAATATGTAATCCATAATCAGCTGCTAAACCTGCTATGGTTTTAAATTAGAACAGAATTCCAACTCATAAAATCCAAAAAAATAATCAGGAGAATTTGAGAAATAATAAATTCAGACCCTCCAAAAAGATCATAATGACGTACCTCATAATGCCTTCTCCGTTACTCCAGGATTCCAATCACATGCAATGACAGGACAAAACAATCATCTAAAACCTAAAATGGTTGTCTTTGACTTCACATACAAAACCCTAACTCATCAGCTCTAGCAAAACAATCAAGAAATCATATTTGAACCCGCAAAGATCATAACAGTGTACCTTGAGCTCCAAATTTCCCCAATCACTCTAAGTCATCTCACATGCTCAAACAAAGACACAAATCAAATGCAACGATGAGAAGAATTTATATAAAAACCTAAAACCCATAATCTAGCAATGGACTGACACAGCACCCAAACAAAGACGAGAACATCGTACCTCAGCCCTTAGAGAAATAGACGAATAAAAAATTAAGAGAAGTTACGAAACAAAAAGTTAATCATAAAACAAAATTAAGAAAAGAATAAGCCACAAAATTGGAGAGAAAGAACATATAAAATGAGCGGATATAAAATCCCGTCGATAGGATTTTAACCTTAATCCTATTAGGTTTTAAACTATTAGATTTATCTAGAAATTAGTATAATTGATAATTAAAAATTTGGTCTATAATAGTATCATAAAATTTACTAACAGTCTGGCTCAGTTTAGTTTAGGGTTTAGAATTTAGGGCTTGTGTTTTAGAGTTTAGGATTTAGGGTTTAGGGTTTAGGATTTATATTTTAGGGTTAGGGTTAGTGTCTGTGTTTTTGAATTGCGCCAAACTGAATTGCCGGTAAATTTTGCTGCAGCATTACATACCGTTTTTACCAATCCCTAAATAAAAATAACAATTTAAAAGCTGATAGCATTAAGATTAAAATCCTATCGACAGGATTTTATATCCGCTCAATATAAAATAGATTTTAAGGGAACAAAATAAGTATACAACAAAAAGCATAAAATAGAAAACTAGGAGAAAAGCTTATAAAAAATAAAACTAAATATGAAGTAGAAGACAACAACTCAAAAAATTTTGGACAAAAATGAGAAGACAAAATGAAAGATGAAATAAAATATTAAGAAGATAAAGAAAATAATTTTAAAATAGAAGACATAAAGAAAAATATAAAAGAAAAATTAGTAGGAAAAAAGAGCGAAATAAAAATCTGAGCAGAACTGTAAATATTTCCACAACACTATTACCTGGAGCTTAATAATAGTAGAAAAAATATATTTACTCTCCTGACTAGCATTGGAGATGGATAGCACAAGCTCCTAGACAATGATTAGACACCAAGGTGGTTATCTAATCGCTAAAAGAACGATAATGCATGTCGTAAATAATACAAAAATATAAAAGCAAAAAAGTATGCATTATCACCTTTTTTCAGCCCATCAGATGGAACTCCCTCATGCGAAGCCCTCGAGCAGCCACGGTAGAGATAAATTGATTGTGACAATAGAGTTGGACAATTTTACCAATATGTCTCAAAATAGAACCTGTATAAGTTTTCGCTGAAATGGTTGCCCCCGAGATGCCGCTCAGACTGAAAAGGTTTAAATTATGTTGCGAGTAACGAGAAATCCCAATTTCCATCCTTCCAAGAAGCTTCATGCTGCAGGAGAGAGGACCAATTATTCTCACTGCAGAAGACAAAAAAAAAGAAGGGACAATGTAAATGACTTCCAAGATCAAGACACAAAGAGAAATATCAAATATACAAGATAGAAGCAGAGGCAGCACCTTCTCTATTAGGAAGATGAATGATATATATTCAACATGAAGTCTAATAAGAAATAAGCTCGCAAATGTTCAAACAGGAAGAGTCAGGTGATTTAAGAGAATAAAAAAAAAATAGACGAGGAAAAGTAGAATTTTACAAGCACATTGGAGAAAAAAAAAATACATTGGCCAAGATAAATACCTTCCAAATGTTGCTTCGAAATTGCATGAAAAGGGTCATAATGTCACAGTTTACGATAGTAGGAGAAACGAGATAACTACAGGCACAATTAGGAGATAATCGACTCAAATTTACCTTGCGTGCTGTGTCAAATCTAAAACTTGCCGGGACCTCCTTGCATTTCAAATCTCCATCAGTAGTCTTTGGAGTTTTCATATTCTTCTGCCTACTTATTCAATGAAGGAGCATAAATAAGCATAAGAATTCATACTTCAAGAACAACAGAGGGGAAAATCACAATAAACCTAATTTGTTGAATAGTTGTAAATCAAACAACAAAAAAAATCCCATGATACCGAAGAGAGTTATATTACCTGAAGTTCCCAGCAAGAAGCAAGGATATGACTGTTTTGCCCATGCTGGACTTCCAAATAACAATAAGCAGTCAAAAATCAGCGATCACAGCTATTTGAAAGAAATAGTAAACGCAAAGCACAGGAGTTCTGCCATTGTATTTTCTGTACAAGAAAATGGTAGAACAAATATGTTTCCTTTGCTCAGTTTCATTTCTTTTACAAAACAAACTAGCATCCAAAAACACCAAACTCAGCAACTTATAGCAAGGTGCAATGCACAAGATGACATTCGCTTTTTCAGCTCAGAAGTTCATAATACTGACAAACCTCTTGTTGTGCAGGAGCAAGGGGGCCTTTCAAGGCTTTTGCTATCAAATCCCTGAATGCAGCTCCACCACCAGTGTCAGCGCACATCCCATAATCCCACAATAACTCATGAGTGTCATCAGGATTGAGCCACACAAGCTGCAAGAGCCTCAGAATAAGCTCAATGCATGGATGAGATTCATATTAATCTAATAATGAGCGAACATCGGACCTCTCCATCTAGAACTGGAAGCCTTGGAGGCAGGCCTCATCCATTGAGGACCCAATCCTTCCAGCGACAAATTTTGCGACAATCCCATGATAGCAGCATCTCTATCCCCATCTCCAATCCTTGGCTTCGCTCCAGGAGGAAAAGTTCTCGGTCGGAAATAAAAATAACAAAATTAGATCCAAAACAACACAAAGCAGAGTGATCAGTATTTATATTGTGCAAATCATACTCTGACCAACTTGATTTACAGCTGAGGTATATCCGGATCTGGTATTACATTTTGAACAGAAGCAGATCTGAGCATGCAATTATAGGGCTCGGGCTGCAATTTCTCAGGGAATTGTTTCCCAAACTGTTCATGTGGCATGAGAACCTAAACAGGCAAATTAAGACTGTCAAGAAAAGATGAAGTAGAATACAAATAACGTCACGGCGGAGAAAAAACTGCAAATGACTTCACTGAAGATGCTAGAAAGTAGACAAACAAGCTTGCAAGACTAATCGTAGCATTGTCTACGCGCTAACGTATTATGAAGTGTCAAAGTCTTTGATATAATAATCCACAGCCCCCTAAAGAAAACCGTATTTATCATTTGTATTTCCATACCCAATCCATATCGTTCGAAATCAAGAACAGATATCATTCATAGGAGCCAAAGAAATTAGAAACAAAGAAATCCATGCTTATAATTTGCAATTTTGCACCCACTTCATATGTTCGCAATAAAAAAACAGACATCATCCATAGCATCCAAATCTAAACAATGGAAAATTTTGAGAACCATCTCCATAGCAAAAACAAAGAGGAATTGAAAGAACAAGACCAGAGAATTCGCAAGAAAAAGTGAAGAGATACCCATGAGTTTTTTCTAAATTTACAGCCAACAAAATTGGCAAACCATTCGAGAATATAAAAGCAATGATCTGGGTGGCACTGCACGATAGTGTAACACATTAGTTGCTGCAAGACCTATAAGAGAAACTTCACAGTGTTGGATGAATATACCTGCTCGTGAATTTCCTCAATCAGTGCCCGTTTCTTCAATCTAAAATGGAGAAATAGAACTTGTGAAGCTTTCTTCACTAATCGCCATCTGAACTGATTCACAAACATTGAAAAATATAGTTTGTTAACGCTACCCAATTTCCACCAAAAACAAGTGTGCTGTAACTGGATGATCCAGCAGATCATTTGAATGGTTCCCTAATTATAATCCCATCGTACTACATAAATAGGATGAACAATGGTCCAACTAATCTTTCAAAGAACTGTCTAAAAAGACAGCCAAGAAACAATGCATGCAATGGTCCAATTCCGAGTTAATTCTGATATGACAAAGATTGGCAAATAGGATGGCAAAGATACCTTTGTCCCAACTCCGTATCACTTGGCAAATAAAGATTGAAACAACATACCTCATAACTCCAAATTTTTCCAATCATTCCAAGCCCGAGCACGAACCTGAAACAAGAAGCCCGATCACATGCAGTGGAAAGATTAAATTTACCCAAAAACCAAAAATGGCTATGTAGGATTTTTTTTTTTTTTTTTTTTTTGACTGAATAGAATACCCAAAACGGGGTCCAAGAAAACAATCAATTTAAATCCACATAAAAATAAGAATGGCGTACCTCAGTCCTCGAAGCTTAGAATTCCTCAAATCGCCCGAAGCCACCAAAACAGACTCGAAGAATTCCGACCGATCACATACAATGCAATGCAATAATACAAAAAACAATATGTAATCCATAATCAGCTGCTAAACCTGCTATGGTTTTAAATTAGAACAGAATTCCAACTCATAAAATCCAAAAAAATAATCAGGAGAATTTGAGAAACAATAAATTCAGACCCTCCAAAAAGATCATAATGACGTACCTCATAATGCCTTCTCCGTTACTCCAGGATTCCAATCACATGCAATGACAGGACAAAACAATCATCTAAAACCTAAAATGGTTGTCTTTGACTTCACATACAAAACCCTAACTCATCAGCTCTAGCAAAACAATCAAGAAATCATATTTGAACCCGCAAAGATCATAACAGTGTACCTTGAGCTCCAAATTTCCCCAATCACTCTAAGTCATCTCACATGCTCAAACAAAGACACAAATCAAATAAAACGATGAGAAGAATTTATATAAAAACCTAAAACCCATAATCTAGCAATGGACTGACACAGCACCCAAACAAAGACGAGAACATCGTACCTCAGCCCTTAGAGAAATAGACGAATAAAAAATTAAGAGAAGTTACGAAACAAAAAGTTAATCATAAAACAAAATAAAGAAAAGAATAAGCCACAAAATTGGAGAGAAAGAACATATAAAATGAGCGGATATAAAATCCCGTCGATAGGATTTTAACCTTAATCCTATTAGGTTTTAAACTACTAGATTTATCTAGAAATTAGTATAATTGATAATTAAAAATTTGGTCTATAATAGTATCATAAAATTTACTAACAGTCTGGCTCAGTTTAGTTTAGGGTTTAGAATTTAGGGCTT
>RXID01020960.1:0-13192 GCA_005019695.1 Trichopus zeylanicus subsp. travancoricus
CAGCAGCAGAAGGAGCAATAGTAGTAGTAATAATAGTAGTCATATTAGCAGCAGTTGTCGTATTAGCAGTAGTAGTAGCAGTGGAAGTAGTAGTAGTAGCTATAGTAATATAAGTCATAATAACAGTAATACTAGTAGTAGGAGGAAAAGTAGTAGCAGTAGTAGTAGCAGTGGTAGTTGTAGAAATAGTAGTAGTAATAATAGTAGTCATATTAGCAGCAGTTGTCGTATTAGCAGTAGTAGTAGCAGTGGAAGTAGTAGTAGTAGCTATAGTAATATAAGTCATAATAACAGTAATACTAGTAGTAGGAGGAAAAGTAGTAGCAGTAGTAGTAGCAGTGGTAGTTGTAGAAATAGCAGTAGCAGTAGCAGTTGTAGTAGTAGTAGCAGTAGTTTTAGTAGTAGAAGTAGCAGCAGCAATAATTGTAGTAGGCGAAGTGGTAGAAGTTTTTATTGTAGGAGAAGCAGTAGTCGTAGTAGCAGTTGCAGTTGCAGTTATAATAGTAGTACAAGTAAAAGGAGTAGTTTTAAAAGTAGTTGTAGGAGTAAATGTAGCAATAGTAGCAGTAGTAGCTGTAGTTGTTCAATAGTAGCAGTAGAAGCATGAGTAGCTGCATT
This sequence comes from Trichopus zeylanicus subsp. travancoricus, assembly GCA_005019695.1. Taxonomy (NCBI): domain Eukaryota; kingdom Viridiplantae; phylum Streptophyta; class Magnoliopsida; order Dioscoreales; family Dioscoreaceae; genus Trichopus; species Trichopus zeylanicus. The sequence continues at coordinate 619 of RXID01020960.1, forward strand.
AGTTGTAATAGTAGAAGTAGTGGTAGCAATAGTAGCAGTAGCAGCAGAAGTAGTAGTAATAGAGCTAGCAGTAACAATAGTAGTTGTAATAGCGGTGGCAGTGGTAGTAGAAGTAGTAGCAGTAGGAGTAGTAGTAGGAGAAGTCATTGTAGTAGTAGTAATGGTAGCGGTAATAATAATAATAACAGTAGTAATAGCAGTTGCAGTAGCAATAGTAGTAATAGTATTTTAAGTTGTAGGAGTAGAAGCAGGAGTAGTAGTTGTAGCAGTAGAAGAGTGATAGTTGTTTAACTAGTAGGAGAAGTCAAACCAGCATTAGTTGTAAGTGGAGTAGTTGTAGGAGTAGTAGTAGTAGTAGTAGTAGTTGTAGTAGTAGCAGCAGTAGTAGCAGAAGTAGCAGTAGTAGTAGTAGTAATAGTGGCAGTAGTAGCAGTACTAGCCGTAGTATTAGTAATAGTAGTAGTAGTGGTTGTAGCGGTAGTAATAGTACTAGCTGTGGTAATAGCAGCAATAGTAGTAGTTGTAGCTGTAGTTGTAGCAGCAGTAGTATCAGTACTAGTAGTAGCAGTATTCGCAGTAGCAGTAATATTAGCAGTAGTAGAAATAGAAATAGTATTAGCATTAGCAGTAGTAGCAGTATCAATATTCGTAGCAATTGTTGTAGTAGTATTTGTAGTAGGAGAGGCAGCAGTAGTAGTAGCAATAGTAGTAGCTACTATTGTAATAGTACTTGATTTTCTAGTAGCAGTTTTAGTAGTATTAGTAGTAGTAGTAGCAGGTGGAGCAGTAGCAGTAGAAGTAGTAGTGGCTATTGTAGCAGTATTAGGAGTACTAGTAATTGTAGTAATAATAGTAGTAATAGTAGTATTAGCAGTAGTATCAGTAGTAGTAGCAGCCGTGGTAGTACTAGCTGTAGTAGCATTAACAGTAGTGTAGTAGCATTAGTAGTAATAATAAGTAGTAGTAGTATTAGTAGTAATAGTAGTAGTAGTAGTCGTAGTTAGTAGTAGTAGTAGTAGGAGTTGTAGTAGTTGTTGTGAGTAATAGTAACCACAATAGTAGCTATTGTGGTTGTAGGAGTAATAGCAGCGGTAGTAGTAGTAGTAGAAGAAGTTAGAGTAGTAGTAGCAGTAGTAGCAGCAGTAGTTGTAGTAATAGTAGTAGTAGCAGTAGTAGTAGTAGTAGCAGCAACAGCAGTAGTAGTGGCAGTAATAGTAGTAGTAGTAGTCGTAGTGGTAGTAGCAGTAGTAGTAGTAGTAGTCACTGCAGCAGTAGCTGTAGTTGTAGCAATAGTAGTAGTCGTAGAGCTGTAGTTGCAGGGGCAATAGTTGTAGTAGTAGTAGTAGCGGCAGAAGCAGTAGCAGTAGTAGTAGTACTAGTATTATAAGTAGTAGTAGTAGTAGTTGGAGTGAGAGTAGCAGTAGTAGTAGAAGTAGTAGTAATAGCAGCAGCGGCAATACTAGTAGTAGTTGTAGTAGTCGTAGTAGTAGCAGTAGTTGAAGTAGCAGCAGTAGTAGTGGGAGTAGCAGTAGTGGTAGTAGCATTTGTAGTAGTAGTTGCAGCAGTAGTAGCAATAGCAGTGGCAATGATTATTGTTGTAGTAGTAGTAGTAGTATTAGCTGTTGTAGTAGCATAAGGAGTAGTAGCATTAGTAGTAGTAGGAGAAGCAGTAATGGCAGCACCATTAGTAGCAGGAGCCCAAGTAGTAGCTGTAGTAGTAGCAGTGGCATTAGTAGTAGCAAGTAGTACAAGAAATAGTAGTAGTAGTAGGAAAAGTACTAGTAATAGCAGTAATAGTAGTAGTAGTACAGTAGTAGCATTAGCAATGGTAGCAATAGTAGTTGTAGCAGTAGGTGTAGTAGTACTAGTAGCAGCAGAAGTAATAGTATAGCTGCAAAAGTAACAATAGTAGCAGTAGTAGCAGTAGGTGTAGTAGTAGTAGGAGCAGTAATCATAGTAGTACTAGCAGTAGTTGCACTAGTGGTAGTAGTTGTATTAGTAGTTGTTGTAGGAGTAGTAATCCTAGTAGTTGTAGGAGTAGTATTAGTAGTAGTAGTACTAGGAGCGGTAGTAGTAGCAATAGGAGGAGTAACAGTTGAGGCAGTTGTAGTAGTAGTTGTTGTAGTAGTGGCAATAGTAGTAGTTATAGGAGTAGTAGTTGTCATTGTTGCTGTTGTCGTAGTAGCAGTAGTAGTAGCTGTAGTAGTAGTGGCGGTGGTAAGAGTAGTTGCAGTAGTAGTAGCAGTGGAAAGAGTAGTAGCAGTAGTAGTAGTACTAGTAGTTGCAATGGTTATTGCTATACTAGTAGTAGTAGTAGTAGCAGCTGCAGCAGCAATAGTAGTAGTAGTAGTTGTTGTAGTGAGAGTAGCTATAGGAGTAGTAGCAGCTACAACAGGAGGAGGAGGAGGAGGAGGAGTAGTAGTAGTAGTAGTAGTAGAAGTAGCAGTAGTAGTAGTACTAGCATTAATAGTAGTAGTATTAGCAGTCGGAGTCACAGTAGTAGTTGTAGTAGTAGTAGCAGTGACAATTGTAGCAGTTGTAGGAGTAGTAGTTATTGTAGTAGTTGTAATAGTTGTAGTAGTTGTAGTAATAGTAGTGGTGGTGGTGTAAGTAGTAGTTGTAGTAGTGTGACTAACAGTAGCAACAATAGTAGTAGGAGTAGGAATAGCAGTAGTAGTAGGAGAAGGAGTAGAAGAAGTAGCAATAGTAGCAGTAGTAGTAGTGGCAGTTGTTGTAGCAATAACCATATAAGTAGTAGTGCTAGCATTCATAGCAGTTGTGGTAGTAGTAGTGTAAGATGGAGTAGTAGAAGTAGCAGTAGTAGTTGTAGTAGTAGTAGTAACAGTTGCAATAGTAGTAGTATTGATAGGACTAGTAGTTGCAGTAGTTGAAGCAGTAGTAGTAGTTGCAGTAGTAGTTGCAGTAGGAGTCGCAGTAATAGTAGTAACAGTTGCAACAGTAGTAGTATTAATAGGACTAGTCATTGCAGTAATTGTAGCAGTAGGAGTAGTGGTAGTAGTAATAGTTGTAGCAGCGATAGTAGCAATTATAGTAGTTGTAGTAGTAGAAGTTGTTGTTGTAGTTGGAGTAGCAGAAGTAGTATTATGAGTAGTAGTAATAGTAGGAGTAGTCATAGTAGTAGTAGTAGTAGGAGTGAGAGTAGTAGTAGCGGTGGTAGTAGTAGTAGTAGTAGTAGTAGTAGTAGTAATGTAGCAGTAGTGGTAGTGGTAGCACTAGCAAAAGTTGTAATAGCACTAGTAGAAACAGCAAGAGCAATAGTCGTAGTAGTAGTAGTAATAGTAGTAATAGCAACAGTATTGGTAGTGTTACGAGTAGTAGTAGCAGTAGGACTAGTAGTAGTAGTAGCTATAGTAGGAGTGAGAGTAGTAGTAGCAGTGGTAGTGGTAGTTGCAGCAATTGTTGTAGTAGTTGTATTAGTAGTAGCACTACTAGTAGTAGAAGTAGCAGTCATAGTAGTAGGAGTAGTAGTAGTGATAATAGCATTCACAGCAGTAACAGCAGCAGCAGCAATAGCAGTAGGAGTAGTATTTCGATTATTTGGAGTAGGAGAGGCAGTAGCAGGAGGAGTAGTAGTAGTAGCGGTAGTAGTAGCAGTAGTAGTAGTAATAGTAGCAATAGATATTGGAGTAGGAGCAAGAGCAGCAGCAGTAGTAGTAGTAGCAGCTACAGCTGCCACCGTAGTAGTTCTAGAAGTAGTTGTGGCGGTAGTTTTATCATTAGTAGTAGTGGTAGTTGTACTAGCTGAAGTTGTAGTATTAGTAGTAGTAGTAGTAGCAGTAGTTGTTGTTGTTGTTGTTGTAGGAGTACTAGTAGTAGCAGTTGTACAAGTAGAGTAGTAATAGTGCTAGTAGCAGTAGTAGGAGTTGGAGTAGGAGTTACAGTAGTTGTAGTAGAGTTGGAGTAGGAATAGCAGTAGTAGTTGCAGTAGTGGGAGTAGGAGTAGGAGTAGTAGTAGCAATAGTAGGAGTAGCATAACTAGTAGTTTTAGTAGCAGAAGTAGTTGTATTAGTAGGTGTAGTTCTAGTAGTAGTAGTAGTAGTAGTGGTAGTAGTAGTAGGAGTAGTTGTAGCAGCAGTAGAAGTGGTTGTTGTAGCAGGAGCAGCAGCAGCAGTAGTAGTCCAAGTATTAATTGTAGCAACAGTAGTAGTAGTAGAAGTATCAATTGTAGTAACAGTAGTAGCAGTAGTAGTGGTAGTAGTAGTAGGAGAAGCAGTAGTAATAGAAGTAGTAGAAGTAGTAATAATAGTAGTAGCAGTTGTTGTTGTAGTATTAGTAACAAGAATAGTAGTAATGGTAGTAGTAGTAGTAGAAATAGGAGTACAAGTAGTAGCAATTGTACTAGTTTAGTAGTAGTTGTTATTGTAGTAGTACTAGTTGTAGTAGGAGTAGAAGTAGGAGTAGTAGCATTAGTAGTAGTAGTGGTAGTAATAATAACAGTACTAGCATTAGTAGGAGTAATAGTAATAGTAATAGTAGTACAATTAGTAGTAGTAGTTATTGTTGTTGTTGCTGTAGTTGCAGTAGTAATAGTAGTAGTAGTAATAGTAGTAGTAGTAGTAGCAGCAGCAGCAGTAGTAGTAGTAGTAGTAGTAGTAGTAGTAGTAGTAGTAGTAGTAGTAGTAGTGCCAACAGATGCAACAGTAATAGTAGTAGTAATAGGGGTAATAGTGGTAGTAGTGGTAGTAGTAGTAGTAGGAGTCGGTATAGGAGTAGCAATAGGGGTAGTAGTAGTTTTCGTAGTGGTAGAAGTTGTAGTAGGAGGATTAGAAGCAGCAGTTGGAGTTGGAGTAGGAGTAGTAGTAGTTGCAATAGTAGAAGAAGTAGCAGTAGTTGTTGTTGTACAAGTAGTAGTACTAGTAGTGGTTGTTGTAGCAGCAGCAGTAGTAGCAGTAGCACTTATACATCAGTAGCAGGAGTAGTGGTAAGAATAGTAGTTGGCATAGTAGTGATAGTTGCAGCATCAGTAGTGGTAGTAATACTATTGTTAGCTGTAGCAGTAGTAAGTTGGAGTAAGAGTACTCATAGAAGTAGTAGTAGTTGTAGTAGTAGCAATAGTAGCAGCAATAGAAGTAGGAGTAGGAGTAGTAGCAACAGTAGTAGCATTAGGAATAGTAGTAGTAGTAGCTGTAGTAAGAGTAGGAGTAGTAGTAGTAGTGGAAGTTGTAATAGTAGTGGTTGTAGTAATAGTAGTAGTATTAGTAGTAACTATAGTAGTTGTAGTTGTTGTTGTTGTTGTTGTAGTAGTAGTAGTAGTAGTAGTAGTAGTAGTAGGCATAGTATTAGTAGTGTTAGGAGTAGTGGCACCCGTAGTAGTAGTAGTAGGAGTAGCAGTTGGAGTTGGAGTAGTAGTAGTGGTGGTTAGAGTAGTAGTCATATTAGTAGTTGTAGTTGTAGTAATAGTAGTTGAAGTAGGAGTAGTAGTAGCAGTGGTGATAGCGGTAGCAGTAGCAGTAGTAGTTGTTGTTGTGGTCGTAGTAGTTGTAGCAAGAGTTGTAGGATTAGTAGTAGCAGTAGTAATAGTAATACTAGTAGTCGTAGTTGTAGTAGCAGCAGCAGCAGTAGTAATAGCAGTACTAGTAGTAGGAGTAGTAGGAGTAGCAGTTGGAGTAGTCATAGTAGTTGGTGTAGTAGTTGGAGTAGTAGTGGTAGCAGTAGTAGTCATAGTAGTCACAGTAGTCATTGTAGTCATAGTAGTAGAAGTAGCAGTAGAAATAGTAGTAGTAGGAGGAGGAGGAGGAGGAGGAGCAGTAGTAGTAGTCGTCGTAGTAGTAGTAGTAGGAGTCGAAGAAGGGATAGTTGTAGTGTTAGTAGTAGTATTAGTAGTAGTAGCAGTAGTAGAAAGAGTAGTAGTCGTGGTAGTATTAGCAGCAGCAGCGGTAGTAGAAATTGTTGTAGTAATAGTAGTAGTAGTAGTGGTTGTAATAATAGGAGTAGTAGTAGTAGTAGTCGTAGCAGTAGGGGACGGAGTTGTAGTTATAGAAGTAGTAGCAGCAGCAGTAGTAATAGTACTAGTCGATGTAGTACTTATAGTAGTAGTAGAAGTTGTTGTAGTAGTAGTAGTAGTAGCAGTAGTAGTAGGAGGAATAGTTGTAGTTGTAGTTGTTGTTGTTGTAGGAATAGTTGTAGAAGCAGCAGTAGCAGCAACAGCAGTAATTTAGCATTAGTAATTTTCACAGTAATAATACGAGTTGGAGTACGAGTAGTTGTTGTAGTAGTAAGAGCAGGAGTAGGAGTAGTAATAGTAGTAGTTGTAGTAGTAGTGATAGTAGTAATGGTAGTAATAGTAGTAGTAGTAATTGCAATAGTAGTAGGAGTACTAGTTGCAGTAGCAGTAGTAGTAGTCATAAAAGTAGTTGTAATTGTATTAGTATTAGTTGTAGAAGTAGTAGTATTCATATTAGTAGTAGTAGTAGTAGTAGAAGTAGAAGTAGTAGTAGTAGTCGTAGTCGTTGTAAAACTAGTAGCACTAAGACTTGTAGTAGTAGTAGTAGTAGTAGTAGTAGTACAAATAGCAGTCAAAGCAGCAACAACAGCAGTAGAAGTTGTAGTAGCTGCTTCAACAACAGTAGGATTAGGTGTAGCTGTAGTAGGAGTAAGAGAAGTGGTAGTAGTAGTAGGAGTGGGAGAAGTGGTAGTAGTAGTAGGTGTAGGAATAGTAGTAGTAGTTGCACAAATAGGAGTAGGAGTAGTGGTAGTAATTCTGCTGCAGCTTCTACAACAATTACTACTACTACTACAACTACTACTGCTACAAGAATCACTGCTATTTCTTCTACTACTATCGCTGCTACTTTTGCTGTTGCTACTTTCGCTACTACTAGTACTGCCACTATTATGGTTACTACTGCTACTACTTCCACTACTACTACTACAACAACTACTACCACCACGGCTACTGCTTCTATTACTGTTACTACTACTACAACAATTGCTACTATCGCTACTACCACTACTATTACTTCTACAATTGCTACTACTGCTACTACTACTACTTCTACTACTACTATTACTACTACTACTGCTACTGCTTCTTATACAGCTACTGCTACTACTATTGCTACTACTACTAATTCTACTACTACTACAATTGCTAATACTAGTGATACTACTACAAATACTACTACAACTACTACTACTACTACTCCTCCTCCTACTATTATTGTTGTTACTGCTAGCACTGCTACAACTACTGCTACTACTACTCCTCCTCCTCCTCCTCCTCCTACTACTGCTACAACTACTACTACTACAACCACTACTACTATTGCTGTTAATGCTACTACCATTAATACTACTACTACTGTTATTGTAATTGCTACTACTTCTGATACTACTACCACTTGTAGTAGTACAAATACTGCTATTACTATTATAGCTATTGCCGCTACTACTACTTCTCCTACAACTAATATTTCTCCTACTATTACTACTTCTCCGATTACTACTGCTACTACTTCTACTACTACTATTATTAATAATAATAGTATTACTACTACTACTACAACAACAACTAATACTAATATTACTCCCACTACCACTGCTACTACTTCAACTATTACTACTACAACTACCCATGCTACTACTACTAGTCCTAACACTCCTTCCACTACTACTGCTTCTGCTGCTGCTATTACTACTACTACTTCAGCTACTACAACATCTACTACTACTGCTACTGTTACTACTACTATGACTACGACTACTATTTCTGTTACTACTACTACTACAACTACAACTGCTACTGCTAATACTACTACTACTGCTACAACAAAAACAACAGCTACAACTAATATTACTACTACTGCTACTACTACTCCTACTACTACTACGACTACTACTATTCCTACTATTGCTGTTGCTACTTCTACAACTATTCCAACTCATACTCCTACTATTACTACTACCACTACTCCTACTACTACTACTTCTACTACTACGACTACTACTATTACGACTACCATTACTACTACTTCCATTACAATTCCTACTACTACTACTCCTACTACTATTACTGCTCCTACAACAACTACTGATGCTGCTACCACAACTCCAACAATAACAACTCCTACAACTACTCCTACTATTACTGCTACTACCACTACTAATCCTACTCCTACTTGTGCTCCTACTACTACTACTCCTCCTACTCCAACTACTACTACTGCAACTACTCATACACCTTCTACTACTACTACTATAGCTATTACTACTTCGACAACATCTACTACTATTACCACAGCTACTACTACTACTACTTATACTACTACTGTGACTTCTATTACTGCGTCTTCTGCTACTACTTCTATTGCTACTCCTACTACTACTAATACTACTGCTGTTGCTACTTCTACTACTATTGACACTACTACTTCTACTACTACTGCTATTGCTACCACTACTATTATTGCTACCACAAGTCCTATTACCAGTACAACTCCAATTATTGCTTTCACTATAATTACTACGACAACTGCTACTACTACAACTACTACTACCACTACTACTACTACTACTGCTACTGCTATTGCAGCTACTACTTCTACTACTTTTGTTGCTACTGCTTCTACTACTACTATTACTACCACTACTGCTGCTACTACAACTGCTGCTGCTGCAACTGCTACTACTACTACTATTACTACTGTTACTACTACTACTACTACCACTACCACTACCACTACGATCATTACTACTATTTCTGCTACTGCTACTACTATTACTACTACTATCACTACTGCTACTGCTACTACAACTACTTCTGCTACTACTACTACTACTATTACTACTTCTACTCCTACTACTATAGATACTCGTATTACTACTACTACCACTACCACTACTACTGCTAGTGCTCGTACTACTACAACTACTCCAACTACTGCTATTACTTTTGCTACTCAAACAAATACTTCTACGATTACTACTACTATGACTTTTACTACTACTACTACTACTACTAGTACTACAACAAGTATACTACTACAACTGTTACTACCGCTACTACTACTATGAGTAATACTCCTACTACTACTTCCACTATTACTTCGACTACTACAAATACTACTACTACAACTACTACTACTACTGCTACTCTGGTTACTACTATTACTACCACCTACTACAATGACTAGTGCTACTGCTACTATTACTGCTACTTCTACTACAACAATAACTATTACAACTAGTACAATAACAACAACAACTACTACTTCTCCTACTACAACAACTATGACCTCTACTACCCCTACTGCTACTCTTGCTACAACAACAACTACTACTATTACTACTACTATTACTAGTACTAGTCCTACTACCCCAACTAGTATTCCTTCTCCTACATGTATTCCTACCACTACTACTACTACAACTACTACTACTACAACTAATACAACTACTACGATTACTATTACTACATCTACTACTACTACTGCTACTGCTAGTAGTACTACTACCACAACTTCTACTGCTATTACTACTAGTACTATTGCGACTACTATTACTGCTACTACTACTACTATTCCTGCTACTACTGCTACAGCTACTACTGCTGCCACTACTACTACTACTGCTATTGCTCTTGGAGCAACTAATATAGCTAATACTACTTCTACTATTACTACTGCTGCGACTGCTACTACAACTACTGCTACTCGTGCAGCGACTACTACTACTTATATTACTAGAACTCGTACAACCACTGCGGCTACTGCTACTATTAATACTATTACTCCGACTACTTCTATTGCTACTACTATTACAACAACTACTATAGCTACTAATACGTTACGGACTGATACTGCTACGGGACGAAATCAGTGATGACTACTGCTGGACTACTTGCTGCTGACTGGTGGGGTGAGGCTGGGAATACTACTAGTACTATTACCACTACTGCTACTACTATAACAAATGCTACTAGTACAACAACGACAACTATTATGACTATCACTACTACAAGTGCTACAACTACTACTCTTAGTAATGCTACTAGTACTACTGCTTCAACTGCTACAACTAATACTACTACTTTGCTTCAACTGCTATTGCTACTACTACAACTATTATTGCTACTGCTGCTACTACGAGTACTACTGCTACTACTCTTGCTACTACTACTGCTACTACTCTTGCTGCTACTACTACTTCTTGTACTACAACTGCTACTACTACTACTAATACTACTACTACTACTGCTACTACTACTACTACTACTACTTCTGTTACCACAACTACTTCTACTCATACTGATACTATTATTGCTACTACGAGTATTACCCTGAATACTACTACTACTACTACTACTACTATTGCTTCTACAACTACAACTAGGACTGCTACTACTACTACTTATGCTACTTCTACTACTGCTACTATCGTTACCAGGGCTACGACTGCGGATATAATTATTACAAGAATAACTACTACTACTACTACCACCACCACCACCAACACCACCACCATCACCACCACCACCACTACTACAACAACTGCTCCTACTACTACTACTAATAATAATAATGTCGTTGTTGCTCCAACTACTAGAACTACCACTAGTGCTACTAGTACTACTACTACTATTAGTATTGCCACTGCTATAGCTACTACTACTATAGCTACTACGTCTGCTACTACATCTACCACTACTACTTCTCCAACTACTACTAGTGCTGCTACTACCGGTACCATTGCTACTACTATAACTTCTACTACGACTACTGCAACAACAATCACTGCTACTGCTACTACTATCACTACTACTACTACTACAATAACTACTACTACTACTATTGCAGCTGCTGCTGCTACTGCTCCTACAACTACTACTATTACTAGAACTGCTACTGCTGCAGCTGCTACTACTACTACTTCTGTAAAAACTATCGTCATACTACTACTCTACTTCAACCACTACTACTATTACTATTGCTACTAATACAGCTTCTACTTCTACTACTATTACTACTACTACTACTTTTGCTACAAATACTACTTCTACTACAACTACTGCTGCTGTTGCTACAACTACTACTACTACTATTATTAATGCTACTGCTAATACTACAGCTGCTGCTGCTGCTACTACAGTTGCTGATACCGCTACTACTACTACTATACCTACTTCTCCTACTACCATACCTACTTCTTCTCCAACTGCTACAACTACTATTACTGCTACTACTGTTGCTAATACTACTACTACTACTACTACGACGACTACAACTACTACTATCCCTACTACAACAACAAGTATTGTTGCTACTACTACTAGTATTACTACTACCACTACTAATATTACTACTACTACAACTACTGCTACTACAACTACTACTACTATTACTACTGTTGCTACTATGACTACTACAACTTCTACTACTACAATCACTACTACTACTAATACTATTACTACTACAACAACTACTACAACAGCTTCTGCTACTATAGCTGCTACTACCACTACTACTACAAGTCTAATTACTACTACTACTACTACTACTACTACTAGTACTACTCCTACTCCTAAACCTACTACTACTACAGGTACTACTACTGCTACTTTAACTACTACTACTATCACTACTGCTACTACTACCACTACAACCCCAACAACAACAACTACTGCTACTACTAGCACTACAACTACTACTGTTGCCACTACTACAACTTCTACTATTGCTACTATAACAACAACAACTACAACTACAACAACAACAACAACTAGTAGTAGTAGTAGTACTACTACTACCACTAGTACTACTATTACTCCTGTTACTACTGCTGCTAGCCCTACTACAACGACTATTACTAGTACTACAATTATTATTACTACTACTACTACAACAACAACTACTACTACTACTACTATTACAACTACTACTCCTACTACTTTTGTTACTACTACTATTCCTACTATTGCCACTGCTACTACTGTTACAACTATTACTACTATGACGACTATTGCTACTACTCCTAGTACTACCACTACTACTTATACTCCTACTACTACTCCTCCTCCTCCTATTACTGCTACTACTACTACTATTGCTGCTACTACTACTACTACTACTACTATTACTACTACTACTATTATTACTACTACAACAACTACTACTACAATTACTACTGCTACTACAACAACTTCTATTGCTACTCCTACTACTACTTCGACTTCTACTACCGCTGCCACTACAACTACTACTACTATTACTACTACTGCTGCTGCTGCTATTACTACTTATATTACTACTTCTACAACAACTAATCCTTCTATTGCTACCACTAACTACTACTACTGCCTCTACTAGTACAACGACTGCTACTACTGCTACACCACAACTACAAGTACTACTACTACTACAACTAAAACTACAACTACTGCTACGACTACTACTAGTACTACTACTACTGCCTCTACAACTACTGCTACTCCTACTACTACTACAACTACTACTGTTGCTACTACTACTGCTGCTACTCCTATTATTGATACTACTGCTACTACTACTAGTACTACAACTACAACAACAACTACAACTACTATCACTACAACTACCTC
>RXID01020961.1:0-13892 GCA_005019695.1 Trichopus zeylanicus subsp. travancoricus
ATATTCCATAAAAAAGCACTGATTTTCACATATATGTCTCTTTAAAAATAAAAGTTCATATTTCATGAAGAACTTAATTTGCGCATATAAACCACTTTGAAAGTAGAAAATTGCGTAGCGAAAGGTTTTTGGCCTATATATCTCTTAAAAACTGAAATGGAAGACTCAATCTGAAAAATTTAATTATCGCATATACACCCCTTTAGAGAACGAAATGCATATTTAAAAGAGAATTTTTATGTGTTTTTTTTGTAGTTTCAGGGATTCTTTCTACTTTCATGAAGCTTGAGGGTTCTTTTAAGATTTCCATGATTTTATGGACTTTGGGTTGGTTTTTGGTGATATTTTCTATTTTTACCAATGCTCTACATTTTCCTGTGAGATGAGCTTTCAATGGACTTTTTTATACTTTATTATATTTTTATGGAATTTTGTGATTTTCTATACTGTCATAATCTCTATGATTTTTTCCTCATTCAACGATTCTAATTTCCTTGCCCGCCACTTGAAAAAAATTCAAACTTGCTTGGAAAACTTACTTACAAAATGAAAATTCATATTTAACCTCATAATGTAAAAAATTCAAAAGAAGTCAAGTATTTTAAAAACTTATTTATCCTCATAATATTAAAAAATTAAATCACTGATTCGATTAGAAAACCCTGATTTTTACATATATAACTCTTAAAAAAATAAAATTTCGTATTTAACCGAAAAGGACTTAATTTTCACATATATGCCACTTTGAACAAACAAAATTAACTAGAAAAATGTTTTTGACATACATACCTCTTAAAAACTAGAATTGAAGACAAAATTTCAAACTCTTTATTATCGCATGTATACCCATTTAGAGAATGAAATGCATATTCAAAACATAATTTTTTTTTAACTTTTTATAGTTTTGCAGATATTTCACATTTTCATGAATTTAAGGGTTTTTTCAGATTTCTCTAATTTCAAGGAGTTTCCGAGTTTTTTCTATGATACGTTTTACTTTCACTAGTTTTCTACATTTTTTGCGAACTTAATGTATCTTGTATTTTATTTACTTTGGAGCATTTTTGTCTCAATTTTTGAACTTTCAAGGGACATTTCTTAAAAAATTTTTACATTTTCAGAAAATTTTATGGTTTTCCATACTTTCATAATTTTTCAGTGAATTTTTTCCTCGTTCTAAAAAATTAATTTATTTGCGTATACCACTTTAGAAAAAATTCAAATTTGCTTGGAAAACATACCTTAAAATTGAAAATACATATTTAAGCTCTTAACGTAGCAAGTTCAAATGAAGTAAAGTATTTTTAAAACTTATTTTGCGCTTTTAGGAATTATCTGTAATTTTTGCATATTTAATAAATTTTGTATTTTTTTTACGTTCAAGGGTTATTTTTAAGTTTTTGAACTTTCGATGGAGGGTTTCTATATATCTTTAAATTTTTAGGGAATTTTGTGGTTTTATATGCTTTGAAAAATTTTCTGTGATTTTTTGCCTTATTTTAAAATTTCAATTTACTTGCGTACACCTCTTAAAAAAATTCAAACTTGCTTGTAAAACTTATCTCAAAAATGAGAATACATATTAACCTCGTAAGGTAAAAAATTTGAAAGCAATAAAAGTACTGCAAAAAATTATTTTGCCTCATAACTTAAAAAATAAAATCGCATATTCAATAAAAAAAGCACTGATTTTCACATATATGTCGCTTTCAAAAATAAAATTTCATATTTAACCTGAAAGAACTTAATTTACGCATATAAACCACTTTGAAAGGAGAAAATTGGGTAGAGAAAGGTTTTTGGCATATATATCTCTTCAAAACTAAAATGGAAGACTCAATCTGAAAAATTTAATTATCGCATATACACCCCTTTAGAGAATGAAATGCATATTTAAAAGAGAATTTTTATGTGTTTTTTTTGTGGTTTCAGGGATTCTTTCTACTTTCATGAAGCTTGAGGGTTCTTTTAAGATTTCCATGATTTTATGGACTTTGGGTGGGTTTTTGGTGATATTTTCAATTTTTACCAAATCTCTACATTTTCCTGCGAAATTAATGAATTTTGAAATATTTTTTTCCATGTTTTTGAGCTTTCGGTGGAGTTTTTTATACTTTATTATATTTTTATGGAATTTTGTGATTTTCTATACTATCATAATATTTCTCTGATTTTTTTCCTCATTCAACGATTCGAATTTCCTTGCCCGCCGCTTGAAAAAAATTCAAACTTGCTTGGAAAACTTACTTACAAAATGAAAATTCATATTTAACCTCATAATGTAAAAAATTCAAAAGTACAAGTATTTTAAAAACTTATTTATCCTCATAATATTAAAAAATTAAATCGCTGATTCGATTAGAAAACCCTGATTTTTACATATATAACTCTTAAAAAAATTAAATTTCGTATTTAACCGAAAAGGACTTAATTTTCACTTATATGCCACTTTGAACAAACAAAATTAACTAGAAAAATGTTTTTGACATACATACCTCTTAAAAACTAAAATTGAAGACAAAATTTCAAACTCTTTATTATCGCATGTATACCCATTTAGAGAATGAAACGCATATTCAAAACATAATTTTTTTTAAACTTTTTATAGTTTTTCGGATATTTCACATGTTCATGAATTTAAGGGTTTTTTCAGATTTTTCTAATTTCATGGAGTTTCCGAGTTTTTTCTATGATACGTTTTACTTTCACCAGTTTTCTACAGTTTTTGCGAACTTAATGTATTCGTATTTTATTTACTTTGGAGCATTTTTATCTCAATTGTTGATCTTTCAAGGGACATTTCTTCATAACTTTTTACATTTTCAGAAAATTTTATGGTTTTCCATACTTTCATAATTTTTCTGTGAATTTTTTCCTCGTTCTAAAAATTTAATTTATTTGCGTATACCACTTTAGAAAAAATTCAAATTTGCTTGGAAAACTTATCTCAGAAAGGAAAATACATATTAACCTCGTATGGTAAAAAATTCGAAAGCAATAAACGTACTGCAAAAAATTATTTTGCCTCATAACTTAAAAAATAAAATCGCATATTCAATAAAAAAAGCACTGATTTTCACATATATGTCTCTTTCAAAAATAAAATTTCATATTTAACCTGAAAGAACTTAATTTACGAATATAAACCACTTTGAAAGGAGAAAATTGGGTAGAGAAAAGTTTTTGGCATATATATCTGTTAAAAACTGAAATGGAAGACTCAATCTGAAAAATTTAATTATCGCATATACACCCCTTTAGAGAAATTTAATGTATCTTGTATTTTATTTACTTTGAAGCATTTTTTCTCAATTTTTGAACTTTCAGGGGAGATTTCTTCATAATTTCTTATATTTTTAGAAAATTTTATGGTTTTCCATACTTTCATAATTTTTCTGTGATTTTTTTCCTCATTCTAAAAATTTAATTTATTTGCATATACCACTAAAAAAATTAAAAGTTGCTTGGAAAACATCGCTTAAAATTGAAAAATGCATATTTAACCTCGTATTGTTGCAAGTTCAACAGAAGTAAAGTATTTTTAAAACTTATTTTGCGCTTTTACAAATTATCTATAATTTTTGAATTTTTTTACGTTCAAGAGTTGTTTCTAAGTTTTTGAACTTTCGAGGGAGGGTTTTTATATATCTTTATATTTTTAGGGAATTTTATGATTTTCTATACTTTGAAAAATTTTTTATGATTTTTTGCCTCATTTGAAAATTTCAATTTACTTGCGTACACATCTTAAAAAAATTCAAACTTGCTTGGAAAACTTATCTAGAAAATGAAATACATATTAAGCTCGTTAGGTAAAAAATTCAAAAGAAATAAAGTACTGCAAAAAATGATTATGCCTCAAAACTTAAAAAATGAAATCGCATATTCAATAAAAAAGCACTGATTTTCACATATATGTCTCTTTCAAAAATAAAATTGCATATTTAACCTGAAAGAACTTAATTTTCGCATATAAACCACTTTGAAAGAAGAAAATTACGTCGAGAAAAGTTTTTGGCATATATATCTCTTAAAAACTGAAGTGGAAGACTCAATCTAAAAATTTTAATTATCGCATATATACCCCTTTAGTGAAGGAAATGCATATTTAAAAGACAATTTTTTATGTTTTTTTGTAGTTTCGGTGATTTTGTCTACTTTCATGAATTTTGAGGGTTCTTCTAAGATTTCCATAATTTTATGGACTTTGGGATGGTTTTTGGTGAGATTTTCTATTTTTACCAATTTTTCACATTTTTTGCGAAATTAATGAATTTTGAAATATTTTTTTCATGTTTTTGAGCTTTCAAGGGAGTTTTTTTTATACTTTATTATATTTTTATGGAATTTTATGATTTTCTATGCCATCATAATATTTCTATGATTTTTTTTCCTCATTCAAAGATTCTAATTTCCATGCATGCCACTTGAAAAAACTTCAAACATGCTTGGAAAATGTACTTACAAAATGAAAATTCATATTTAACCTCATAATGTGAAAAATTCAAAAGTGGTCAAGTATTTTAAAAACATATTTATCCTCATAATCTTAAAAAATTAAATCGCTGATTCGATTAGATTACCCTGATTTTTACATATATGACTCCGACAAAAATAAAATTTCATATTTAACCTTAAAGGGCTTAATTTTCGCATGTATACCGTTTTGAAAAAAGAAAATTAACCAAAAAAATATTTTGGACATATATACCTCTTAAAAATTGAAATTGAAGACTCAATTTCAAAATCTTAATTATCGCATATATACCCCTTTAGAGAATGAAATGCATATCCAAAACATAATTTTTTTAAAAATTTTTATAGTTTCTAGGATTTTTTTATATTTTCACAAAGTTTAAGGAGTTTTTTGGGATTTCTCTAATTTCACAGAGTTTCAGAGATTTTTCTATGTTATTTTGTACTTTCACCAGTTTTCTACATATTTTGCAAATTTAATGTATCTTGTATTTTATTTACTTTGAAGCATTTTTTTTCTCAATTTTTGAACTTTCAAGAGAGATTTCTTCATAATTTTTTATATTTTTAGAAAATTTTATGGTTTTCCATACTTTCATAATTTTTTTGTGATTTTTTTCCTCGGTGTAAAAATTTAATCTATTTGCATATACGACTTAAAAAAAAATTTCAAAGTTGCTCGAAAAACATCCCTTAAAATTGAAAATACATATTTAACCTCGTAACGTAGGAAGTTCAAATGAATTAAAGTATTTTTAAAACTTATTTTGCACTTTCACGAATTATTTGTAATTTTTATATGCTTCATAAATTTTGTATTTTTTTACGTTCAAGGGATGTTTTTAAGTTTTTGAACTTTCGAGGGAGGGTTTTTATATAACTTTATTTTTTTTGGAAATTTTATGATTTTCTCTACTTTGAAAAATTTTTTGTGATTTTTTGCCTCATTTGGAAATTTCAATTTACTTGCGTACACCTCTTAAAAAAATTCAAACTTGCTTGGAAAACTTATCTAAAAAATGAAAATACATATTAACCTCGTAAGTTAAAAAATTCAAAAGAAATAAAGTACTATAAAAAATGATTCTGCCTCAAAACTTAAAAAATGAAATCGCATATTCAATAAAAAAAGAACTGATTTTCACATATATGTCTCTTTCAAAAATAAAATTTCATATTTAACCTGAAAGAACTTAATTTTCACATATAAACCACTTTAAAAGAAGAAAATTATGTAGACAGAAGTTTTTGGCATATATATCTCTTAAGAACTAAAATGGAAGACTCAATCTGAAAATTTTAATTATCGCATAATATACACCAATTTAGAGAAGAAATGCATATTTAAAAGAGAATTTTTCTGTTTTTGTAGTTTCGGGGACTTTTTGGTCTATTTCATGAATGATTCAGGGTCTTAAACGATTTCCATGATTTGATGGACTTTGGGAGGTTTTTGGTGATATCTTCTATTTTTACCAATTCTCTACATTTTTTGCAAATTTAATGAATTTTGAAATATTTTTTTTCATGTTTTTGAGCTTTCAAGGGAGTTTTTTTATACTTTATTTTATTTTTATGGAATTTTATGATTTTCTATGCCGTCATAATATTTCTATGATTTTTTTTCCCCATTTAAAGATTCTAATTTCCATGCATGCCACTTGAAAAAAATTCAAACATGCTTGGAAAACGTACTTACAAAATGAAAATTCATTTTAACCTCATAATGTGAAAAATTCAAAAGTGGTCAAGTATTTTAAAAACATATTTATCCTCATAATCTTAAAAAATTAAATCGTTGATTCGATTAGAAAACCCTTATTTTTACATATATGACTCCTACAAAAATAAAATTTCATATTTAACCTTAAAGGGCTTAATTTTCGCATATATACCGTTTTGAAAAAAGAAAATTAACCAGAAAACTATTTTGGACATATATACCTCTCGAAAATTGAAATTGAAGACTCAATTTCGAAATCTTAATTATCGCATCTATACCCCTTTAGAGAATGAAATGCATATTCAAAACATAATTTTTTTAAAAAATTTTTATAGTTTCTAGGATTTTTTTTATATTTTCACGAAGTTTAAGGAGTTTTTTGGGATTTCTCTACTTTCACGGAGTTTCAGAGCTTTTTCTTTGTTATTTTGTACTTTCACCAGTTTTCTACATATTTTGCAAATTTAACGTATCTTGTATTTTATTTACTTTGAAGCATTTTTTTCCTCAATTTTTGAACTTTCAAGGGAGATTTCCTCATAATTTTTGATATTTTTGGAAAATTTTATGGTTTTCCATACTTGCATAATTTTTCTGTGATTTTGTTCCTCCTTCTAAGAATTTAATTTATTTGCATATGCCACTTTGAAAAAAATTCAAAGTTGCTCGGAAAACATCCCTTAAAATTGAAAATACATATTTAACCTCGTAACGTAGCAAGTTAAAATGAAGTAAAGTATTTTTAAAACTTATTTTGCGCTTTTACAAATTATCTGTAATTATTGCATATTTAATAAATTTTGTATTTTTTTACGTTCAAGGGATGTTTTTAGGTTTTTGAACTTTCGAGTGTGGGTTTTCATATATCTTTATATTTTTTGGGAATTTTATGATTTTCTATACTTTGAAAAATTTTCTGTGCTTTTTTGCTTCATTTGAAAATTTCAATTTACTTGCGTACACCGCTTAAAAAAATTCAAACTTTCTTGGAAAACTTATCTAAAAAATGAAAATACATATTACCCGCGTAAGGAAAAAAATTCGAAAGCAATAAAGTACTGCAAAAAATTATTTTGCCTCATAAATTAAAAAATGAAATCGCATATTCAATAAAAAAAAGAACTGATTTTCACTTATACATCTCTTTCAAAAAAAAATTTTCATATTTAACATGAAAGAACTTAATTTTCGAATATAAACCGCTTTGAAAGTAGAAAATTACGTAGAGAAAAGTTTTTGGCATATATATCTCTTAAGAACTAAAATGGAAGACTCAATCTGAAATTTTTCCTATCGCATATATACCCATTTAGAGAACGAAATGCATATTTAAAAGAGAATTTTTATGTTTTTTTGTAGTTTCAGGGATTTTTTTCTACTTTCATGAAGTTTGAGGGTTCTTTTAAGATTTCCATGATTTTATGGACTTTGGGAGGGTTTTTGGTGATATTTTTTATTTTTACCAATTCTCTACATTTTTTGCAAAATTAACGAATTTTAAAATATATTTTTCATGTTTTTGAGCTTTCAAGGGAGTTAGTTTGTTTTTTATACTTTCTTATCTTTTTATGGAATTTTATGATTTTCTATGCTGTCATAATATTTCTATGATTTTTTTCCTAATTCAGAGATTCTAATTTCCTTGCGTGCCACTTAAAAAAAATTCAATCATGCTTGGAAAACTTACTTACAAAATGCAAATTCATATTTAACCTCATAATGTGAAAAATTCAAAAGAAGTCAAGAATTTTAAAAACATATTTATCCTCATAATCTTAAAAAACAAAATCGCTGATTCGATTAGAAAACCCTGATTTTTACATATATGACTTCTACAAAAATAAAATTTCATATTTAACCTTAAAGGGCTTAAGTTTGGCATATATACCGTTTTGAAAAAAGAAAATTAACCAGAAAATAATTTTAGACGTGTATACCTCTTAAAAATTGAAATTGAAGACTCAATTTCAAAATCTTAATTATCGCATATATACCCCTTTAGAGAATGAAATGCATATTCAAAATATAATTTTTTTAAAAATTTTTATAGTTTGTAGGATATATTTTCATGAAGTTTAAGAGTTTTTTTGGGATTTCTCTAATTTCATGGAGTTT
This sequence comes from Trichopus zeylanicus subsp. travancoricus, assembly GCA_005019695.1. Lineage (NCBI taxonomy): Eukaryota > Viridiplantae > Streptophyta > Magnoliopsida > Dioscoreales > Dioscoreaceae > Trichopus > Trichopus zeylanicus. The sequence goes on from RXID01020961.1 coordinate 8,315, forward strand.
CAGAGCTTTTTCTATGTTATTTTGTACTAAAAAAATTTCATATTTAACCTGAAAGAACTTAATTTTCGAACATAAACCGCTTTGAAAGTAAAAAATTACGTAGAGAAAAGTTTTTGGCATATATATCTCTTAAGAACTAAAATGGAAGAATCAATCTGAAATTTTTCCTATCGCATATATACCCATTTAGAGAACGAAATGCATATTTAAAAGAGAATTTTTATGTTTTTTTGTAGTTTCAGGGATTTTTTTCTACTTTCATGAAGTTTGAGGGTTCTTTTAAGATTTCCATGATTTTATGGACTTTGGGAGGGTTTTTGGTGATATTTTCCATTTTTACCAATTCTCCACATTTTTTGCAAAATTAATGAATTTAGAAATATTTTTTTCATGTTTTTGAGCTTTCAAGGGAGTTTTTTATACTTTATTATATTTTTATGGAATTTTATGATTTTCTATACTGTCATAATATTTCTATGATTTTTTTCCTAATTCAAAGATTCTAATTTCCTTGGGTGCCACTTAAAAAAAAAATTCCATCATGCTTGGAAAACTTACTTACAATGCAAATTCATATTTAACCTCATAATGTGAAAAATTCAAAAGAAGTCAAGTATTTTAAAAACATATTTATCCTCATAATCTTAAAAAACAAAATCGCTGATTCGATTAGAAAACCCTGATTTTTACATATATGACTTCTACAAAAATAAAATTTCATAGTTAACCTTAAAGGGCTTAAGTTTGGCAAATATACCGTTTTGAAAAAAGAAAATTAACCAGAAAAATATTTTAGACGTGTATACCTCTTTAAAATTGAAATTGAAGACTCAATTTCAAAATCTTAATTATCGCATATATACCCCTTTAGAGAATGAAATGCATATTCAAAATATAATTTTTTAAAAAAATTTTATAGTTTGTAGGATATATTTTCATGAAGTTTAAGGAGTTTTTTTGGGATTTCTCTAATTTCATGGAGTTTCAGAGCTTTTTCTATGTTATTTTGTACTAAAAAAATATCATATTTAACCTGAAAGAACTTAATTTTCGTATATAAACCGCTTTGAAAGAAGAAAATTACGTAGAGAAAAAGTTTTTGTCATATATATCTCTTAGAAACTAAAATGGAAGACTCAATCTGAAAATTTTAACTATCGCATATATACCCCTTCAGAAAACGAAATGCATATTTAAAAGAGAATTTTTTATGTTTTTTTGTAGTTTCAGGGACTTTTTCTACTTTCATGAAGTTTGAGGGTTCTTTTAAGATTTCCATGATTTTACGGACTGTGGGAGGGTTTCTGCTGATATTTTCTATTTTTACCAACTCTCTACATTTTTTGCAAAATTAATGAATTTGGAAATATTTTTTCATGTTTTTGAGCTTTCAAGGGAGTTTTTTATACTTTATTATATTTTTATGGAATTTTATGATTTTCTATACTGTCATAATATTTCTATGATTTTTTTCCTAATTCAAAGATTCTAATTTCCTTGCGTGCCACTTAAAAAAAATTCAATCATGCTTGGAAAACTTACTTACAAAATGCAAATTCATATTTAACCTCATAATGTGAAAAATTCAAAAGAAGTCAAGTATTTTAAAAACATATTTATCCTCATAATCTTAAAAAACAAAATCGCTGATTCGATTAGAAAACCCTGATTTTTACATATATGACTTCCTACAAAAATAAAATTTCATATTTAACCTTAAAGGGCTTAATTTTCGCATATATACCGTTTTGAAAAAAGAAAATTAACCAGAAAAATATTTTGGACATGTATACCTCTTAAAAATTGAAATTGAAGACTCAATTTCAAAATCTTAATTATCGCATATATACCCCTTTAGAGAATGAAATGCATATTCAAAATATAATTTTTTTAAAAATTTTTATAGTTTGTAGGATATATTTTCATGAAGTTTAAGAGTTTTTTTGGGATTTCTCTAATTTCATGGAGTTTCAGAGCTTTTTCTATGTTATTTTGTACTAAAAAAATTTCATATTTAACCTGAAAGAACTTAATTTTCGAACATAAACCGCTTTGAAAGTAAAAAATTACGTAGAGAAAAGTTTTTGGCATATATATCTCTTAAGAACTAAAATGGAAGAATCAATCTGAAATTTTTCCTATCGCATATATACCCATTTAGAGAACGAAATGCATATTTAAAAGAGAATTTTTATGTTTTTTTGTAGTTTCAGGGATTTTTTTCTACTTTCATGAAGTTTGAGGGTTCTTTTAAGATTTCCATGATTTTATGGACTTTGGGAGGGTTTTTGGTGATATTTTCCATTTTTACCAATTCTCCACATTTTTTGCAAAATTAATGAATTTAGAAATATTTTTTTCATGTTTTTGAGCTTTCAAGGGAGTTTTTTATACTTTATTATATTTTTATGGAATTTTATGATTTTCTATACTGTCATAATATTTCTATGATTTTTTTCCTAATTCAAAGATTCTAATTTCCTTGGGTGCCACTTAAAAAAAATTCAATCAGGCTTGGAAAACTTACTTACAAAATGAAAATTCATATTTAACCTCATAATGTGAAAAATTCAAAAGAAGTCAAGTATTTTAAAAACATATTTATCCTCATAATCTTAAAAAACAAAATCGCTGATTCGATTAGAAAACCCTGATTTTTACATATATGACTTCTACAAAAATAAAATTTCATATTTAACCTTAAAGGGCTTAAGTTTGGCATATATACCGTTTTGAAAAAAGAAAATTAACCAGAAAAATATTTTAGACGTGTATACCTCTTAAAAATTGAAATTGAAGACTCAATTTCAAAATCTTAATTATCACATATATACCCCTTTAGAGAATGAAATGCATATTCAAAATATAATTTTTTAAAAAATTTTTATAGTTTGTAGGATATATTTTCATGAAGTTTAAGGAGTTTTTTTGGGATTTCTCTAATTTCATGGAGTTTCAGAGCTTTTTCTATGTTATTTTGTACTAAAAAAATTTCATATTTAACCTGAAAGAACTTAATTTTCGAAGATAAACCGCTTTGAAAGTAAAAAATTACGTAGAGAAAAGTTTTTGGCATATATATCTCTTAAGAACTAAAATGGAAGAATCAATCTGAAATTTTTCCTATCGCATATATACCCATTTAGAGAACGAAATGCATATTTAAAAGAGAATTTTTATGTTTTTTTGTAGTTTCAGGGATTTTTTTCTACTTTCATGAAGTTTGAGGGTTCTTTTAAGATTTCCATGATTTTATGGACTTTGGGAGGGTTTTTGGTGATATTTTCCATTTTTACCAATTCTCCACATTTTTTGCAAAATTAATGAATTTAGAAATATTTTTTTCATGTTTTTGAGCTTTCAAGGGAGTTTTTTATACTTTATTATATTTTTATGGAATTTTATGATTTTCTATACTGTCATAATATTTCTATGATTTTTTTCCTAATTCAAAGATTCTAATTTCCTTGGGTGCCACTTAAAAAAAATTCAATCAGGCTTGGAAAACTTACTTACAAAATGAAAATTCATATTTAACCTCATAATGTGAAAAATTCAAAAGAAGTCAAGTATTTTAAAAACATATTTATCCTCATAATCTTAAAAAACAAAATCGCTGATTCGATTAGAAAACCCTGATTTTTACATATATGACTTCTACAAAAATAAAATTTCATATTTAACCTTAAAGGGCTTAAGTTTGGCATATATACCGTTTTGAAAAAAGAAAATTAACCAGAAAAATATTTTAGACGTGTATACCTCTTAAAAATTGAAATTGAAGACTCAATTTCAAAATCTTAATTATCACATATATACCCCTTTAGAGAATGAAATGCATATTCAAAATATAATTTTTTAAAAAATTTTTATAGTTTGTAGGATATATTTTCATGAAGTTTAAGGAGTTTTTTTGGGATTTCTCTAATTTCATGGAGTTTCAGAGCTTTTTCTATGTTATTTTGTACTAAAAAAATTTCATATTTAACCTGAAAGAACTTAATTTTCGAAGATAAACCGCTTTGAAAGTAAAAAATTACGTAGAGAAAAGTTTTTGGCATATATATCTCTTAAGAACTAAAATGGAAGAATCAATCTAAAATTTTTCCTATTGCATATATACCCATTTAGAGAACGAAATGCATATTTAAAAGAGAATTTTTATGTTTTTTTGTAGTTTCAGGGATTTTTTTCTACTTTCATGAAGTTTGAGGGTTCTTTTAAGATTTCCATGATTTTATGGACTTTGGGAGGGTTTTTGGTGATATTTTCCATTTTTACCAATTCTCGACATTTTTTGCAAAATTAATGAATTTAGAAATATTTTTTTCATGTTTTTGAGCTTTCAAGGGAGTTTTTTATACTTTATTATATTTTTATGGAATTTTATGATTTTCTATACTGTCATAATATTTCTATGATTTTTTGCCTCGTTCAAAGATTCTAATTTCCTCTCGTGCCACTAAACAAAAATTCAAACATGCTTGGAAAACTTACTTACAAAATGCAAATTCATATTTAACCTCATATTGTGAAAATGCAAAAGAAGGTCAAGTATTTTAAAAACATATTTATCCTCATAAGCTGAAAAAATGAAATCGCTGATTCGATTAGAAAACCCTGATTTTTACAAATATGACTCCTACAAAAAGAAAATTTCATATTTAACCTTAAAGGGCTTAATTTTCGCATATATACCGTTTTGAAAAAGAAAAAATTAACCAGAAAACTATTTTGGACATGTATACCTCTCAAAAATTGAAATTGAAGACTCAATTTCAAAATCTTAATTATCGCATATATACCCCTTTAGAGAATGAAATGCATATTCAGAACATAATTTTTTAAAAGTTTTTTATAGTTTGGTTGTAGGATTATGTTCATGAAGTTTAAGGATTTTGTTTGGGATTTCTCTAATTTCATGGGAGTTTTCACATCATCAGAGCTGTTTCTATGTTAGTTTGGACTAAAAAGTTCATATGTACCCCGGAAAGAACTTAATTTTCGAATATAAACCCGCTTGAAGTAAAAATTACGTAGAGAAAAGTTTTTGGCATATATATCTCTTAAGAACTAAAATGGAAGAATCAATCTGAAATTTTTCCTATCGCATATATACCCATTTAGAGAACGAAATGCATATTTAAAAGAGAACTTTTATGTTTTTTTGTAGTTTCCGGGATTTTTTTCTACTTTCATGAAGTTTGAGGGTTCTTTTAAGATTTCCATGATTTTATGGACTTTGGGTGGGTTTTTGGTGTTATTTTCTATTTTTACCAATTCTCCACATTTTTTGCAAAATTAATGAATTTAGAAATATTTTTTTCATGTTTTTGAGCTTTCAAGGGAGTTTTTTATACTTTATTATATTTTTATGGAATTTTATGATTTTCTATACTGTCATAATATTTCTATGATTTTTTTCCTAATTCAAAGATTCTAATTTCCTTGCGTGCCACTTAAACAAAATTCAATCATGCTTGGAAAACTTACTTACAAAATGGAAATTCATATTTAACCTCATATTGTGAAAAATTCAAAAGAAGTCAAGTATTTTAAAAACATATTTATCCTCATA
>RXID01020962.1:0-13532 GCA_005019695.1 Trichopus zeylanicus subsp. travancoricus
CTACCACTACTACTACTGCTACTAGTACTATTAGCACTACTACTACCAGTGCCAATACTGCTATTGCTACAGCAACTACTACAACAACAACTACTACTACTAGTAGTAGTAATCCTGCTGCTACTGCTACTCTTGCATCCAATACCACTACTACTGCTACTACTACTATTGCTTCTTCTACAACTAATAATACTACTACTACCACCACCACTACTACTACAAGTAGTATGACTACTTCTACTGGAACTCCGACTACTACTTCTACTACTACTAATACTACTACCATTTCTACAACTACTAATATTGTTGTTACTACTACTAGTACTATTTCTATGACTGCTTCGACTACTACAACAACAACTACGCTACAACTACTAATAATCCTCCTACTACTACTACTAGTACTACTACTACTATTGCTACTCCGACTACTACTCCTACTCCTACTCCTACTCCTAGTACTTCTACAACCACTACACCTACCACCACAGATACTTCTGCTTCTAATACTACTAAGACAACAATAAGATCAACAACTACTACTATTATTACCACTACTACTGCGACTACTACTACTGCTCCTATTACTGCTACACCAATAACTTCCCCGACTACTATTAATACTCCTTCTGCTTCTCCTCCTACTACTAATACTGCTACTACTACTAGTCCTACTCCGGCTGTCACTATTGCGGCTGCTTATAATAATCCTAATACTACTACTACGACTGCTAATACTTCTTCCACACCAACAATAAAAACAACAACTACTGCTAGAACTCCTACAGCGTTGCAACTAGTCCTACTACTACTACATTACTATTAATACTACTACTACTACTATTACAACTAAGACTACTACTACTAATACTGCTACTCCTACTACTACATCTACTACTACCAACTACTCCAACTACACCTACTACTACAGCTATTAAAACTACTGCTACTACTACTACTACTACTACTACTACTACGACTACTACTTCTACTCCTACTGCTATTATTACTACTTCTACTACTACTACTGCTGCTATAATGACAATTATTACTACTACTACTACTACTTTTGCTTCTACTCTTGCTACTCCTGCTACTACTACTACTACTTTTGCTACTACTCCCACTAGTACTATTCCTACAACTACTCCTATTATTACTACTACCACTATGACTGCTACTACTACTCCTATGCTACTGCAACTACTTCCACAACTGCTACCACGCCTACCACTACAACTGCTGATACCACTACTACTACTTCTATTGCTACTACTGCTACTCCTCCTCCTACTACTACTACTACAACCACTATGGCAACCACTGATACTCCTACTACACTGCTACTATTACCACTTCAACTAATACTACTAGTGCTGCTACTCCTACCACTCACTACTACTTCTCCTACTACTACTACTGCTGCTGCTACTTCTGCTATAACTACTACTGCTACTACAACTACTACCATTTTTGATACTACTACTATTACTACTACTACTACAACTATTGCTACTTCAACTACTACAGCTATTATTAGTGTTACTAGTACTGCTATAGTTCCAATTTCCACTGCTACTACTGCTACTACTGTTGCTCCTACTACAACTACTCCAACCGCTATTACTACTACTACTACCACCACCACCACCACTACTGCTACCACTACAACTACTACTACTATGCTAATGCTATTACTACATCGACTACTACTACTATTTCTACTAATACTGCGTCAACTACTTCTACTACCACAACTACTACTCCTCCCCCTGTTGCTGCTTCTCCTGCTGTTGCTACTACAACTGCTACTCCTCCTATTACTACGACTACTACTACTACTACAACTGCTACTACTGCTACTACTACTACTCCTTCGGCTACTGGTACTGCTACTACTATTACTACCGCTACTTCTGCCACTATTGCTGCTACACTTGTACTGCTACAACTACTATTGCTACTACTAATACTACTGCTACTGCTACTCCTACTGCACCTTTTGCTACTACTACTACTCCTGCTGCTGCTTCAAAAAATACTACTACTACTACTCAAACTACTACTAGTACTCCTACTACTGTAGCTATTGCTACTGCTACTACTGCTACTACTACTACAACAACTACTACTCCTTCTGCTACTGCTACTCCTACTACTAGTACAACTACTAATACTACAACAAGAACTCTTACACCTACTACTACTGCTACTACTACTTTTGCTACTACAACAAAAACAACTACAACAACTACTACTACTACAACAACAAAGACAACAATAACTACTACTACTACACAACAAAGACAACAATAACTATTACTACTACTACAACAACAACAACAACAACAACAACAACAACAATAACTATTACTACTACTACTACTACTACTACTACTACTACTACTACTACTCTTGCTACTATTGCTACAATAACTGTTACACTGACAACTACTCCTACTCTTACTCCTACTCTTACTACTACTGCTACAACAACTATTACACTGACAACTACTCCTACTCCTACTCTTACTACTGCTACTCCTACCACTACAACTACTCCTACTACTACTATGACTACTATTACTAATTGTATTGCTCATGTTGTTGCTGAAGCTGCTCTTGCTACTCCTATTACCACTACTACTACTACAACTACTACTACTACGACTACTTCTTATTCTTCTACGATAGCAACAAGAACAACAACTATTAGTAGTATTCCTACTGCTGCTATTCCAACTACTACTATAACAACAACAATAACTATGACTACTACTACAACTTCTTCTACAACTACCACAACAACAACTACGATACTACACAATAACTCCCACTACTAGTTCTAATACTACGACTACTACAACTACTACTGCTGCTACTGCTCCTACAACTCCTACAACTACTACAACTACTACAACTGCTACTACTACTTCTACTACTACTACTTTTACCACTCCTTCTACTACTACTACTACTACTACTAGTGTTACTACTACTACCACCACTATTACTACTACAACTACTACAACTACTATTACAATAATAACTACTACTAATACTACTACTACAACAACTATTACACTTGCTAATACTGCCACTACTACTACTACTGCTGCTATTATTACTACTACTGTTGCAACTACTACTAATCCTACAAATACCACACCGACTACTACTCCTACTCCTTCTCCAACTCCTACTACTACTACTACTGCGATTATTATTACTACTACAACAACTACTACTACTATTACTACTTCTACTACTAGTACAACTACCACTCAACTACAGCTACTACTGCGGCTACTATTACTACTGCTCCTACTCCTACAACCACTACTACAATTGTTGTTGTTGTTGCTGCTCAAGCTACCACTACTACTATTGCTGCTTGTGCTGTTATTGCTACTAATACTACAACTAATTTTCCTATTATTACTACTAATGCTTCTGCTACTACACTGCTACTCTATCGACTACTTTTGCTACTACTACTGCTACTGTTGTTGCTACTACTATTATCACTACTACTATTGCACTACTACTAATATTACCGCTGCTACTACTGCTATTACTACTAATGCTAATACTAATGTTTCTACTGCTAGTACTACAACAAATACTACCTCTACTACTACAAATGATATTGCTACCACTGCTTCTATACTTCTACTACTACTGCTGCTACTGCTACAATAGCTAATGCTACTACTTCCTCTACTATAACTACTGCTATTACTACTAGTAGTACTTACTACTACAACTATAGCTACTACAGCTGCTATAGCTACTATTACTGCTACTATTACTACCACAGTTTCCCCGACTACCACTATTACTGCTACTCCAACTACTACTATAATTACTGCTACTCCTAATACTCCTATTGCTACTCCAACTACTACTACTACCACTACTCCTACTACTATTACTGTTGTTGCTGCTGCTGCTACTACAGCTACTACAACTGCTACTTCTGCTACTACTCTACTCCTACTACTACAGCTACTACTATTACTACTAATACTACCACTACTTCTACTATTGCTACATCGACTACTCCAACTACTATTGTTATTGCAACTACTGTCAATATTGCAATAGCTACTATTGCTGCTGCTACTACTACTACTACTAGTACTACCTGTATTACTACAGCAATAGCTACTACTGCTATTGCTGCTACTACTGCTACTACTACTATTGACAATACAACTACAACTACTAGTACTACTCTTATTACTCCTACAACATCTACTATTACTCTTATTTCTTCTATTACTACTACTACTATTACAATTATTACAACTATAACTACTACCACTACTACAATTACTACTATTACTTGTACTACTACAACTACTGCTAATATTACAACAACTACTGTTGTTGCTACCGCTGCTACTACTACTACTACGACTACTACTACTATTGCTACTGCTACTACTGCTATTGCTACTACTGTTGCTACTACTATAGCAACTGCTATTGCTGCGACATCTACTACTGCTGCTACAACTACTTGTGCAACTACTACTACCAAAGCTATGACTACTACTATGACTATAGCTACTAATAGTACTCGTACTGCTACAATTGCTACTGCTACAACTACTGCCACAACAACAACTACTTCAACTACTATTGCTGCTACTATTATTGCTACTAAAAATACTGCTACTACTACTACTACTACTACTGCCAGTATTAGTGCTACTCCAACTCTTACTACTACTACTATAGCTACTGCTAGTCCTGCTACAACTACTACTAGTAACACTGCTACAATTATTGCTACAATTGCTGCTGCTGCTACCACTGCTACTGCTACTATGACAATTTATTATACTTCTACTGCGCCTATTGTAATTTGCACTTCTTCGACTACTACTACTACTTCGACTACCACTACTAATTCTAGTACAACTACTACTAGTACTATTACTACCTGTACAACTGCTACTACTACCATAGTATTACTACTACTACGATTGCTACTATGGCTACTACTACTATTGGCACAGCTACTGCTCCTGCTACTACTAGTACTCCTACTACTACTTCAACGACTATAACTACTACTACTACTACTACTACTACAACAACAACAACAACAATAGCTATTATAGCTACGATTGGTACTACTACTACTGCTGCTATTACGGCTACCACTGCTACTAATGCTATGACTGCAGTCACTGCTATTACAGCTACTACTACTACTATTACTACTAAGACTACTACTACTACTACCACTACTACTACTACTATTTCTACTACCACTATAATTGCTACAACTACTACTGTTACTACTACTACTACAGCTATTACTGCTGCTGCTGTTGCTGTTGCTATGGCTGTCGCTACCACTACTGTTACTACAGTTGTCGCTACTACTACTACTACGACAACTACTATTGCTACTGCTGCTACGACTACTTCTCAAACTACTACTAATAATGTTACTAGAACTGCTACTACAACTATTGCAACTACTACAACCACTATAACTACGATGAGTACTACTACTACTACTACTACAACTACTACTACTTGTACTACTTCTGCTCTTTCTACTACTACTACTACTACTCCTCCTCCTCCTACCACTCCTACTACTACTGCTACTATTACTACCACTACCACAACTATTATTACTAATACTACTACTACTGATGCTGCTGTTGGTACTTTTACTCCTACCACTACTGCTAAATTTCGTACTACTACTGTTACAACTATTGCTACGACTATGACTAGTATTACTACTACTGCTGCTGCTACTTCTGCTACTATAACTACAACTACTACCTCTACTACCACAACTACTACTACAACTACTACTACTACTCATGCTACTACTACTGCGATGACTACTGCTACTACTACCACTACTACTACTACTACTACAACTAATGCTGCTGAAGCGGCTACTCCGACTACTACAACTGCGACTACTGCTACTGCAACAACAACTACTACTACTACTGTTGCTACTTCTACTACTAGTACTACCATTACTACAAGTACCAGTAATACTACTACTGCTACAACTACTACTACCACTTCTACTGCTACTCCTAATTTAACTATTACTACTAGAACGACAAGTACTACTTCTACCACTACTCCAACAACTACTACCACTACTACCATAAGGCCTGCTACTTCTACTATAATTACGACTATGCCTTCTATTGATACTAGTACTACTACCACAACTACCACCTCTACAACCACTTCTACTCCTACCACCACAACACCTACTACTACTACTACTACCACTACTACTACAACAACAACTACCGATACGACTACTACTACTACTACCAACACAACAACAACAACAACTACTACTCCTACTGCTACTACTCCTACTACTACAAATTACTACTGCCAACTACTACTACTTCCATTACTGCAACTACAACAATAACTACTACTACTACAAGTACTACTATTACTACTACTACAACTCCTCCTACTACTACTACTACACCTAGTACTTTTACTATGACCACTGCTACTACTACTACTACAGCAACTACACCTACAAGTCCTACTACTACTACTATTACTACTACTACTAATACATCTACTGCACCTACTAGTACTACTACTACTTCTACTAATACAACTACTACTACTCCTACTACTTCTAATATTACAACAACTACTACTACTTATTCAACTACTACTATTACCAACACCACCACTACTACTACTACAACCAAAACTACTTCAACTTCTACTACCATTACTACTACTACTATTGTTGTTGTAGCTGCTGCTCCTACAACTACTACTGTTGCTCTTACTACTATTACTACTCCTCCTCCTACTACTACTATTACTACAACTATTCCTACCACTACTACTACTATTACTGCTCCTCCTCCTCCTACTACTACTCTTACTATGACTTCTACTACTGCTACTACTACTACTTCTACTATTTCAACTACTACTGCTACAACTATACTACAACTCCTGCTAGTACTACCACCACCACCACCACTACTACTACTACCACCACCACCACCACCACCACCACCATTACTACTAGCACTACTACTACTACTACTACCATTACTACTACTACTACCACTACTTCAACTATTAGTACCACTACAACAACTACTACTCCTACTGCTGCTGTTGCTACTACTATAACTACTACAACTACAACTAATACTACTACTACCACTTCTACTACATCTCCTAATACTATTACTGCTGCTACTACGATTACATCTCCAAATACTACTACTATTACTGCTACTACTACTACTACTATTACTGCTACTACTGCTACTACTACTACTACTACTGTACTACTACTACTGCTGCTGCTGCTGCTACTAGTACAACTGCTACTACTACTGCTACTAGTACTACTTCTGTTGCTGTTGTTGCTACTATTGCTAATGCTGCTGCTGCAACTGCAAAAATTGGCACTACTACTACCACTTCAACTTCTTGTACAACTACTACTACTGTTAGTACTATTTCTAGGGCTAGCATTACTACCACTACTACTACTACTATTTCGTACTAGTACTACTACTAACGCATCTGCTGCTACTACTCATACTACTACTGCTATTACTATACTTACTACTACTACTTCTACTACTACTACTACTAATATTCCAACTCCTAGTATTACCGCTACTACTTCTACTATTACTACTACTACTACTAATGCAATAGCTGTTGTTGCTACTACTGCTACTACTTCTACCGCTACTGCTACTACTACTACTACAGTTGCTAGTGCTACTGCTACTACTACTACTACTACAACTACTACAATAACTAGTACTACTACTATTGCTACTACCACTGCTACTATTGCTACTATTACTACAACACTACTATTACTAGTGCTATTACTACTGCTACTTCTGCTATTGTTACAAGTATTACTACTACAGCTGCTACAACTGCTACTGTTACTACTCCGACTACTACAACTGCTACAGTAGCTACTTCTGCTATTACCATTGCTACTATTGCTACTTCTACTACTTCTACTGCTCTTAATCTTGCACTAAGTTCACTACTACTACTACTACTACTACTATGACTTCTACTATTACGGCAACTAATACTACTACCACTACTTCAACTACCCCTGTTGCAGCTATTGTTGGTGCTACTACTACTACAACTACTGCTACTAGTACAACAATAACTACTACTACAACTATTGCTACTACTTCTGCCACTACTTCTACTACTGCTTCTAGTACTTCGACAACTACTACTTTTGCTACTACTGCTACTACTACTACTTCTACTACTACTGCTACGACAACTACAGGCACTGCTTCTGCTTCTACTATTACTGGTACTACTACTACTATGGTGGCTACTTATACTTCTACTTCTAGTACTTGTCCGACTACTACTACTATTACTATGACGGCTAGTGCTACAGCGACTACGGCTACAACTACTACTACTGCCACAACTGCTACTATTGCAACTACTACTACAACTAGTCTTACTACTACTCCTACTACTCCTACTACTACTACAACTACTGCTACTACTACTTCTATGACTATGCGACTACTACTGCAACTATAGCTACTACTACTACTCCAACTATTATTGCTACAACAACGACTACCACTACTACAACTACTAATGCTACTGCTGTTGCTGCTACTACTATTACCACTATTACTACTGCTACTATGATTACTACTACGGCTACTGCAACTACTACTACTTTTCCTACTACTACCACTATAGCTACTACTATTGCTACTACGATAGCTAGTACTACCGCTGCTACTACTTCTACTACTTCTGCTACCACTTCGAATACTACTTTTGCTATTACTACTGCTACTACTTCTCCTACCCCTTCTAATGGTACAACAACAACTACAACTACCACTACTATTACTACTACTACTCCTCCTCCTCCTCCTCCTCCTACAGGTAATAGTGTTATTGCTACAACTACTACTGTTTGTTCTACTGCTGCTAACATTGCTATTGCTTCCACTACTGCTCTTACTACTTCTGCTGCTACTACTACTATGACTAATACTGCTAGTAGTACTACAACATCTGCTACTACTACTACTACTACTCCTACTACTGCTGCTACTACTAACACCACCACCACTACTACGACTACTACAACAACTGTTGTTGCTACTGCTGCTGCTGCTACTACTACTACTTCCAACTACTACTATAGCTGCTCATACTACTCATGCTGTTGCTGCTGTAACTACAACAACAATAACTACTACTGCTACTACTAATGGCATTGCTACTCCTACTACATCAACTACTGCTACTACTACTGCTGCTGCTGCTGCTACTACTACTACTACTGCTAATAGTACTACAAGTACTACTACTACTACTACTCACACTACAACTATTATTGCTACAACTGCTACTACTGTTGCTACTATTACTACTACTACTACTACTACTACTATTAGTGCTACTACTAATACAACTATTAATGCTACTACTGCTACAAATGCTACTACCACAATAACTACTATTAGAGCTGCGGTTACAACTGCGACTACTACTTCTCCTTCTACTATAGCTGCTACTACTACTCCTATTATTGTTTCTGGAACATCAGCAAGAACAACTACTATTGGTACAACAAATAGTACAATTACTCCAACTGTAGCTACTGCTTCCACTGCAACATCTGCTACTACTATTACTATTATTGCTATTGGTACTACTGCTACTTCTGCTACTACTACTATTACTTCGGCTACTACTGCTATTACAACTACCACTATTACTACTACTTCAGCTGCTACTACTACTGCTGCTATGACCACTACTACTACTACTACTGCTACTTCCGCCACTAATGCAACTACTACTACTACTACAAATCCTTCTACTGCTACTACTACTGCAACTACGGCTACTACTGCTACTGCTCCAACTACTACCACCACTATCACGACAATTGCTACTACTGCTACTACTGGTACTACTGCAGCCACAACTGTTACTACTAATATGGTTGCTCCACGACTACTAAGGCGAAACCACTATCGCTATTACTACAACAACCACTACTAGTACTACTTCTACTACTACTACTACTGCAACTACTACCAGTACTATTTCTACAACTTCAACTATGTCTACTATGGCCGCTATGAATTTCGCTACTGCTACCTTTACTTCCGCTGGTACTCCTATAATACTGCTACGACTATTAATGCTACCACAACTTCTTCTACTGCTACTACTACCACCATAACTACTACTACTACTACTACTACTACTACTACGACTACTGCTACTACTTCTACTACTGCTATTATTACTACTACTACGATTGCTACAACTACGACTACTACTAGTACTCCTACACCTAATACTACGATTACTATTAGTGCTCCTACTACTACAACAACAGCTACTACTACTACCACAATAATAATTACTACTACTACTATTGCAACTACTACTCCTACTACTACTATAACTACGAGTAGTAGTAGTACTACTGCTACTGCTACTACTGGCTCTAATACTACGACTACGACTACTACTACTACTGCTGCTACTCCTCCTACTACTACTATTACTACTACTAGTAGTCGTACTACTGCTACTGCTACTACTGGCACTAGTACTACGACTACGACTACTACTACTACTCCTCCTCCTCCTCTTGCAGCTGCTACTACTACAACTACTACTGCAACTGCGTCTACTACTACTACAAATACTACTGTTATTACTACTACTACTCCTACTACAACTACTACTACAACTAATACTACTTCTATAACTAGTACTACTTCAACTACTGCTACTACTGCTTCTACTACTACAGCTACAATAACGACAATAACAATAATAACTACTCTTGTAACTAATACTACTATTATGATAGCCACTACATCAACAGCTACAAATACGACTATTATTGCTAACATTACTACAACTACAACAACAATAACAACAACAACAACTACTACTACTACTGCTACTGCTGCTATAACTACTACTATGATGACTACTACTACAACCACTACTACAACTACTACTCCCACTGCTGCTATTACTACCACTACTACTACTAATAATATTACTAATACGAATACTTATATTGCTTCTACTACTACTACTACTACTACTACTACTACCACTACTACTTCTACTACTACTGCTCAAGCTACTACTATTAATTCTACTACCGCTGCCGCTACTCCTACTACTACTCCTCCAGCACCTATTTAAACTACTACTACTCCTAGTCCTACTACTACTACTACTACTACTGCTGCTGCTACTACTACTACTACTACTACTACTACTACTACTACTACTACTACTACTACTAGTACTGCAACTACTAATACTACAACTACTTCTATTTCTACCACTACTACTACTGCTACTAGTACTATTAGCACTACTACTACCAGTGCCAATACTGCTATTGCTACAGCAACAACTACAACAACTACTACTAGTAGTAGTAGTAGTACTCCTGCTGCTACTGCTACTCCTGCATCCACTACCACTACTACTGCTACTACTACTATTGCTTCTCCTACAACAAATAATACTACTACTACGACCACTACTATTGCTATAAGTAGTATGACTACTTCTACTAGAACTCCGGCTACTACTTCTACTACTGCTAATACTACTACCACTTCTAAAACTACTAATATTGCTGCCACAACTACTACTACTATTTCTATGACTGCTTCGACTACTACAACAACAACTACACTACAACTACTAATACTACTACTACTAGTACTACTACTACTACTACTACTACTACTGCTACTCCCACTCCTACTACTTCTACAACCACTACACCTACCACTACAGATACTTCTGCTTCTAATACTACTACCACAACAATAACAACAAGAACAACTACTATTATTACCACTACTACTGCTACTACTACTACTACTCCTACTACAGCTACACTGATAACTACCCCGACTGCTACTAATACACCTTCTGCTTCACATCCTACTACTTTTGCTGCTACTACTACTAGTCCTACTCCGGCTGCCGCTACTGCTGTCGCTTATAATAATCCTAATACTACTACTACGACTACTAATACTTCTTCCACACCAACAATAAAATCAACTACTACTACTAGAACTCCGGCTGCGGTTGCAACTAGTCCTACTACCACTACTACTACTACTACTACTACTACTACTACTACTACTACTACTATTACAACTAAGACTACTCCTACTAATGCTGCTACTCCTACTACTACATCTACTACTACCAACTACAACAACTACACCTACTAGTATAGCTACTAAAACTACTGTTACTACTACTACTACTACTACTGCAACTAGTACTTCTACTCCAACTGCTATTACTACTACTTTACTACTGCTGCTGCTGCAATAATGATAATTATTATAACTACTAATACTACTACTTTTGCTTCTACTCTTGCTAGTCCTGCTACTACTACTACTACTTTTGCTATTACTCCCACAAGTACTATTCCAACAACTACTCCTGCTATTACTACTACCACTATGACTGCTACTACTACTCCTATGCTACTGCAACTACTTCCACAACTACTACCACGCCTACCACTACAACTGCCGATACTACTACTACAACTACTACTGCTACTACTCCTACTCCTCCTCCTCCTACTACAACTACAACCACTATGGCTACCACAGATACTCCTACTACACTGCTACTATTACTACTTCAACTAATACTACTAGTGCTGCTACTCCTACCACTACTACATCTCCTACTAATACTGCTGCTGCTGCTACTTCTGCTATAACTACTACTGTTACTACAACTACAACTAATTTTGATACTACTACTACTACCACTACTACTACTGTTGCTACTTCAACTACTACAGCTATTATTAGTATTACTAGTACTTCTTTAGTTACAACTTCTACTACTACTACTGCTATTACTGTTGCTCCTACTACAACTACTCCACTGCTATTACTACTGCTATTACTACCACCACCACCACTACTGCTACCACTACAACTACTACTACTATGCTAATGCTATTACTACTTCGACTACTGCTACTGTTTCTACTAATACTACGTCAACTACTTCTACTACCACAACAACTACTCCTCCCCCTATTGTTGCTTCTCCTGCTGCAGCTACTACAACTGCTACTTCTCCTATTACTACGCCTACTACTACTACTACCACTGCTACTACTGCTACTACTACTACGCCTTTGGCTACTGCTACTACTACTACTATTACTATCGCTACTTTCGCTACTATTGTTGCTACACTTGTACTGCTACAACTACTATTGCTACTACTACTAGTACTGCTACTGCTACTCCTACTACACCTTCTGCTACTACAACTACTCCTACTGCTGCTTCAACAAATACTATTACTACTACTCAAACTACTACTAGAACTCCTACTACTATAGCTATTGCTACTGCTACTACTGCTGCTACTACTACTACTACTACTAATACTACCACTACTACTCC
>RXID01020963.1:5000-7500 GCA_005019695.1 Trichopus zeylanicus subsp. travancoricus
GAAACAGCACGGCCACCCACGTGGACGCCACGAGCAGGCCGTGGGTGGTCCGCCAACGGCCCGGGCACGCACGTGGACGGCCCGAAACATCCCGGGCACGCACGTGGACGCCCCGAAACAGCACGGCCACCCACGTGGACGCCACGTTCAGCACGTGGGGGGTCCGTAAACGGCCTGAAACAGCCCGGGGACTCACGTGAACGCCACGAGCGGCCCGTGGGACTCCCGGAAACGCCACGAACAGCCCCGCGGACGCCACGGGCAGGGCGTCGGCGGCCCGCCAACGGCCCGAAACAGCACGGCCGCCCACGTGGACGCCACGAGCAGGCCGTGGGTGGTCCGCCAACGGCCCGGGCACGCACGTGGACGGCCCGAAACAGCCCGGGCACGCACGGGGACGGCCCAGCAGGGCCGTGGGCGGTCCGCCGACGGCCCCGGAACGGCCGTGGCACGCACGTGGACGGCCCGAAACAGCACGGCCACCCACGTGGACGCCACGTGCAGCACGTGGGGGGGTCCGTAAACGGCCTGAAACAGCCCGGGGACTCACGTGAACGCCACGAGCAGCCCGTGGGACTCCCCGAAACGCCACGAACAGCCCGCGGACGCCACGGGGCAGGGCGCTGGTGGGGCCTCCGCCAACGGCTCCGAAACAGCACGGCCGCCCACGTGGACGCCACGCGCAGTCTCGTGGGTGGTGCTCTGCCCAACGGCCCGGGCACGCACGTGGACGGTCCCGAAAACAGCCCGGGCGCGCACGGGGACGGCCCGAGCAGGCCGTGGGCGGTCCGCCGCCGGCCCGGAACGGCCGTGGCACGCACGTGGCCGCCCCGAAACAGCACGGCCACCCACGTGGACGCCACGTGCCGCACGTGGGGGGGTCCGTAAACGGCCTGAAACAGCCCGGGGACTCACGTGAACGACACGTGCAGCACGTGGGGGGGGCCGCCAACGGCCCGAAACAGCACGGCCACCCACGTGGCCGCCACGAGCAGGCCGTGGGTGGTCCGCCAACGGCCCGGGCACGCACGTGGACGGCCCGAAACAGCCCGGGCACGCACGGGGACGGCCCGAGCAGGCCGTGGGCGGTCCGCCGCCGGCCCGGAACGGCCGTGGCACGCACGTGGACGCCCCGAAACAGCACGGCCACCCACGTGGACGCCACGTGCAGCACGTGGGTGGGGGTCCGTAAACGGCCTGAAACAGCCCGGGGACTCACGTGAACGCCACGAGCAGCCCGTGGGACTCCCGTAAACGCCACGAACAGCCCCGCGGACGCCACGGGCAGGGCCTTGTGGGCGGTCGCAACGGCCCGAAACAGCACGGCCGCCCACGTGGACGCCACGAGCAGGCCGTGGGTGGTCCGCCAACGGCCCGGGCACGCACGTGGACGGCCCGAAACAGCCCGGGCACGCACGGGGACGGCCCGAGCAGGCCGTGGTCGGTCCGCCGACGGCCCGGAACGGCCGTGGCACGCACGTGGACGCCCCGAAACAGCACGGCCACCCACGTGGACGCCACGTGCAGCACGTGGGGGGGGGGGGGTCCGTTAAACGGCCTGAAACAGCCGGGACTCACGTGAACGCCACGTGCAGCACGTGAGGGGGTCCGCCAACGGCCCGAAACAGCACGGCCACCCACGTGGACGCCACGAGCAGGCCGTGGGTGGTCCGCCAACGGCCCGGGCACGCACGTTGACGGCCCGAAACAGCCCGGGCACGCACGGGGACGGCCCGGAACGGCCGTGGCACGCACGTGGACGCCCCGAAACAGCACGGCCACCCACGTGGACGCCACGTGCAGCACGTGGGGGGTCCGTAAACGGCCTGAAACAGCCCGGGGACTCCCGTGGAGGCCACGAGCGGCCCGTGCGACTCCCGTATACGCAACGAACAGCCCCGCGCACTCACGCGGACGTCACGCTCAGGGCGTCGGAGGTCCGCCAACGGCCCGAAACAGCACGGCCACCCACGTGGACGACACGAGCAGGCCGTGGGTGGTCCGCCAACGGCCCGGGCACGCACGTGGACGGCCCGAAACAGCCCGGGCACGCACGGGGACGGCCCGAGCAGGCCGTGGGCGGTCCGCCGACGGCCCGGAACGGCCGTGGCAAACGCGCGTGGACGCCAACCGAAACAGCACGTGCAACCCCGTGGACGCCGCGGGCAGCACGTGGGGGGGTCCGTAAACCGCCTGAAACAGCCCGGGGACTCACGTGACGCCACGTGCAGCACGTGGGGGGGGTCCGCCAACGGCCCGAAACGCAGGCCACCCACGTGGACGCCACGCAGCAGCCGTGGGTGGTAAACGTCAAGCCCGGCACGCCGTGGACGCCCGAACAGCCCGGGGCGACCACGGGGACGGGCCCGGAACGGCCGTGGCAACCACGATGAAGCCCCGAAACAGCACGGCCACCCACGTGGACGCCACGTGCAGCACGTGGGGGGTCCGTAAACGGCCTGAAACAGCCCGGGGACGCCCGGGGAGGGCCCGAGCGGCC
>RXID01020966.1:0-15360 GCA_005019695.1 Trichopus zeylanicus subsp. travancoricus
ACAATGCAACAAAATGCATGTCGGGTCTTCGAAACAGTTCGAATCGTTTTTACAATATAATAATAAGTTTGATCTGTTTTACAAAGAAGGTCAATGGCTCAAATCCGTATAGCCCTAATAGGTTGTATTTTTGTATAGATATTCTATTTCAGTTTATAATAGTTTTCATCTACTTATTTTATTTATGGACAAACAGACTGATCAGCTGATCTATAGAAATGAAAGACAATCAATCTATAGAAATGAAAGTATTACGTATTTATGTATGTATAGGGAGAAAAAAAAATAATCCACTCTAACAGATCCTATTTGTATTTATCAAATCTGGCATAACCTAAGATGTCCATACTTATTTGTTTTTATTCAAGAGTTTCAGGTCCAAGAAGTGCATGATAAATACCAACCGCCAAAGCCTAAGACTGCAGAAGAAATTAAGTGAAGATTCGGGATAACAAAGTAGAGAAAAGGTGGTTTATAAACTCCCTGGAAGAAAAAATAGGTGGAGTGAAGTGATGTTTACATCAATTGGTGAAAGAGCACAATGCAACAAAATGCATGCTGGGTCTTTGAAACAGTTCAAATCATTTTGACAATATAATAATAAGTTTGATCTGTTTTACAAAGAAGGTCTATGGTTCAAATCCGTATAGCCCTAATAGATTGTATTTTTGTATAGATATTCTATTTGAGTTTATAATAGTTTTAATCTTCTTATTTTATTTATGGACAAACCGACTGATCAGCTGATCTATAGAAATGAAAGACAATCAATCTATAGAAATGAAAGTATTACGTAGTTATGTATGTATAGGGAAAAGAAAAAAATAATCCACTCTAACAGATCCTATTGGTATTTGTCAAATCTGGCATAACCTAAGATGTCCATACATATTTATTTTTATTCAAGAGTTTCAGGTCCAAGAAGTGCATGATAAATACCACCAAAGCCTAAGTCTGCAGAAGAAATTAAGTGAAGTATTCCATATACAATGTAGGGAAAGGTGTTTATAACTCCCTGTGTAGAAAAAATATGGTGGAGTAAGTGATGTTTACATCAATTGATGAAAGAGCACAATGCAACAAAATGCATGTTGGGTCTTTGAAACACTTCGAATCATTTTGACAATATAATAATAAGTTTGATCTGATTTACAAAGAAGGGCTATGGTTCAAATCCGTATTGCCCTAATAGATTGTATTTTTGTATAGATATTCTATTTGAGTTTATAATAGTTTTCATCTCCTTATTTTATTTATGGACAAACCGACTGATCAGCTGATCTATAGAAATGAAAGACAATCAATCTATAGAAATGAAAGTATTACGTAGTAATGTATGTATAGGGATAAGAAAAAAATAATCCACTCAAACAGATCCTATTGGTATTTGTCAAATCTGGCATAACCTAAGATGTCCATACTTATTTATTTTTATTCAAGAGTTTCAGGTCCAAGAAGAGCATGAGAAATACCGCCAAAGCCTAAGACTGCAGAAGAAATTAAGTGAAGTATTCCAGATACAAAGTAGGGAAAGGTGTTTTTTAACTCCCTGTGAAGAAAAAATAAGGTGGAGTAAGTGATGTTTACATCAATTGATGAAAGAGCACAATGCAACAAAATGCATGTTGGGTCTTTGAAACAGTTCGAATCATTTTGACAATATAATAATAAGTTTGATCTGTTTTACAAAGAAGGTCTATGGTTCAAATCCGTATAGCCCTAATAGATTGTATTTTTGTATAGATATTCTATTTGAGTTTATAATAGTTTTCATCTCCTTATTTTATTTATGGACAAACCTACTGATCAGCTGATCTATAGAAATGAGAGACAATCAATCTATAGAAATGAAAGTATTACGTAGTTATGTATGTATAGGGATAAGAAAAAAATAATCCACTCAAATAGATCCTATTGGTATTTTTCAAATCTGGCATAACCTCAGATGTCCATACTTATTTATTTTTATTCAAGAGTTTCAGGTCCAAGAAGTGAATGAGAAATACCGCCAAAGCCTAAGACTGCAAAAGAAATTAAGTGAAGTATTCCGGATACAAAGTAAGGAAAAGTGTTTATAACTCCCTGTGAAGAAAAAATATGGTGGAGTAAGTGATGTTTACATCAATTGATGAAAGAGCACAATGCAACAAAATGCATGTTGGGTCTTTGAAACAGTTCGAATCATTTTGACAATATAATAATAAGTTTGATCTATTTTACAAAGAAGGTCTATGGTTCAAATCCGTATAGCCCTAATAGATTGTATTTTTGTATAGATATTCTATTTGAGTTTATAATAGTTTTCATCTCCTTATTTTATTTATGGACAAATCGACTGAACAGCTGATCTATAGAAATGAAAGTATTACGTAGTTATGTATGTATTGGGCTAAGAAAAAAATAATCCACTGTAACAGATCCTATTGGTATTTGTCAAATCTGGCATAACCTAAGATGTCCATACTTATTTATTTTTATTCAAGAGTTTCAGGTCCAAGAAGTGCATAATAAATACCGCCGAAGCCAAACACTGCCCAGAGAAAGAATAATTAGTGAAAGTATCGAGATAAAATTAGGGAAGGGGTTTATAAACTCCCTGTGAAGTCAAACATATGGTGAGAAGTTGATGTTAACATTCCAATTGATGAAAAGAGCAAATGCAACAAAATGCATGTTGGGTCTTTGAAACAGTTCGAATCATTCATAATACAGTTTGACTCTGTTTTATCCAAAGAAGGTCTCTGGTTCTCAACTTTGTATTAGCCCTAATAGATTGTATTTTTGTATAGATCTTCTATTTGAGTTTATAATAGTTTTCATCTCCTTATTTTATTTATGGACAAACCGACTGATCAGCTGATCTATAGAAATGAAAGACAATCAATCTATAGAAATGAAAGTATTACGTAGTTCTGTATGTATAGGGATAAGAAAAAAATAATCCACTCTAACAGAACCTATTGGTATTTGTCAAATCTGCCATAACCTAAGATGTCCATACTTATTTATTTTTATTCAAGAGTTTCAGGTCCAAGAAGTGCATGATAAATACCGCCAATGCCTAAGACAGCAGAAGAAATAAAGTGAAGTATTCCAGATACAAAGTAGGGGAAAGGGTTTATAACTCCCTGTGAAGAAACATAAGGTGGAGTAAGTGATGTTACATCCAATTGAGAAAGAGCACCATGCCAAATACAAAATGCTATGTTGGGTCTTTGAAACAGTTCGAATCATTTTGACAATATAATAATAAGTTTGATTTGGTTTACAAAGAAGTTCTATGGTTCAATTCCGTATAGCCCTACTAGATTGTATTTTTGTATAGATATGCTATTTGAGTTTATAATAGTTTTCATCTCCTTATTTTATTTATGGACAAACCGACTGATCAGCTGATCTATAGAAATGAGAGACAATCAATCTATAGAAATGAAAGTATAACGTAGTTATGTATGTATAGGGATAAGAAAAAAATAATCCACTCAAATAGATCCTATTGGTATTTTTCAAATCTGTCATAACCTAAGATGTCCATACTTATTTATTTTTATTCAAGAGTTTCAGGTCCAAGAAGTGCATGAGAAATACCGCCAAAGCCTAAGACTGCAGAAGAAATTAAGTGAAGTATTCCGGATACAAAGTAAGGAAAAGTGTTTATAACTCCCTTTGAAGAAAAAATATGGTGGAGTAAGGGATGTTTACATCAATTGATGAAAGAGCACAACGCAACAAAATGCATGTTGGGTCTTTGAAACAGTTCGAATCATTTTGACAATATAATAATAAGTTTGATCTATTTTACAAAGAAGGTCTATGGTTCAAATCCGTATAGCCCTAATAGATTATATTTTTGTATAGATATTCTATTTGAGTTTATAATAGTTTTCACCTCCTTATTTTATTTATGGACAAACCGACTAATCAGCTGATCTATAGAAATGAAAGACAATCAATCTATAGAAATGAAAGTATTAGGTAGTTATGTATGTATAGGGATAAGAAAAAAATAATCCACTCAAACAGATCCTATTGGTATTTGTCAAATCTGGCATAACCTAAGATGTCCATACTTATTTATTTTTATTCAAGGGTTTCAGGTCCAAGAAGTGCATGAGAAATACCGCCAATGCCTAAGACTGCAGAAGAAATTAAGTGAAGTACTCCAGATACAAAGTAGGGAAAGGTGTTTATAACTCCCTGTGAAGAAAAAATATGGTGGAGTAAGTGATGTTTACATCAATTGATGAATGAGCACAATGCAACAAAATGCATGTTGGGTCTTTGAAACAGTTCGAATCATTTAATAATAAGTTTGATCTGTTTTACAAAGAAGGTCTATGGTTCAAATCCGTATAGCCCTAACAGATTGTATTTTTGTATAGATATTCTATTTGAGTTTATAATAGTTTTCATCTCCTTATTTTATTTATGGACAAACCGACTGTTCAGCTGATCTATAGAAAAGAAAGACAATCAATCTATAGAAATGAAAGTATTACGTAGTTATGTATGTATTGGAATAAGAAAAAAATAATCCACTCTAACAGATCCTATTGGTATTTCTCAAATCTGGCATAACCTAAGATGTCCATACTTATTTATTTTTATTCAAGAGTTTCAGGTCCAAGAAGTTCATGATAAATACCGCCAGTGCCTAAGACTACAGAAGAAATTAAGTGAAGTATTCCAGATGCAAAGTAGGGAAATGTATTTATAACTCCCTGTGAAGAAAAAATATGGTGGAGTAAGTGATGTTTACATCAATTGATGAAAGAGCACATTGCAACAAAATGCATGTTGGGTCTTCGAAACAGTTCGAATCATTTTGACAATATAATAATACGTTTGATCTGTTTTACAAAGAAGGTCTATGGTTCAAATCCGTATAGCCCTAATAGATTGTATTTTTGCATAGATATTCTATTTGAGTTTATAATAGTTTTCACCTAGTATTTTATTTATGGACAAACCGACTGATCAGCTGATCTATAGAAATGAAAGACAATCAATCTATAGAAATGAAAGTATTACGTAGTTATGTATGTATTGGAATAAGAAAAAAATAATCCACTCTAACAGATCCTATTGGTATTTGTCAAATCTGGCATAACCTAAGATGTCCATACTTATTTATTTTTATTCAAGAGTTTCAGGTCCAAGAAGATCATGATAAATACCGCCAGTGCCTAAGACTGCAGAACAAATTAAGTGAAGTATTCCAGATGCAAAGTAGGGAAATGTATTTATAACTCCCTGTGAAGAAAAAATATGGTGGAGTAAGTGATGTTTACATCAATTGATGAAAGAGCACAATGCAACAAAATGCATGTTGGGTCTTTGAAACAGTTCGAATCATTTTGACAATATAATAATAAGTTTGATCTGTTTTACAAAGAAGGTCTCTGGTTCAAATCCGTATAGCCCTAATAGATTGTATTTTTGTATAGATATTCTATTTGAGTTTATAATAGTTTTCATCTCCTTATTTTATTTATGGAAAAACCGACTGATCAGCTGATCTATAGAAATGAAAGACAATCAATCTATAGAAATTAAAGTATTACGTAGTTATGTATGTATAGGGATAAGAAAAAAATAATCCACTCTAACAGATCCTATTTGTATTTGTCAAATCTGGCATAACCTAAGATGTCCATACTTATTTATTTTTATTCAAGAGTTTCAGGTCCAAGAAGTGCATGATAAATACCGCCAATGCCTAAGACTGCAGAAGAAATTAAGTGAAGTATTCCAGATACAAAGTAGGAAAAAGTGTTTATAACTCCCTGTGAAGAAAAAATATGGTGGAGTAAGTGATGTTTACATCAATTGATGAAAGAGCACAATGAAACAAAATGCATGTTGGGTCTTTGAAACAGTTCGAATCATTTTGACAATATAATAATAAGTTTGATTTGTTTTACAAAGAAGGTCAATGGTTCAAATCCGTATAGCCCTAATAGATTGTATTTTTGTATAGATTTTCTATTTGAGTTTATAAATAGTTTTCCTCTCCTTATTTTATTTATGGACAAATCGACTGATCAGCTGATCTACATAAATGAAAGACAATCAATCTATAGAAATGAAAGTATTACGTAGTTATGTATGTATAGGGATAAGAAAAAAATAATCCACTCTAACAGATCCTATTGGTATTTGTAAAATCTGGCATAACCTAAGATGTCCATACTTATTTATTTTTAGTCATGAGTTTTAGGTCCAAGAAGTGCATGATAAATAACCCCGGGCCAAAGCCTAAGACCTGCCAGAAGAAATGTTTGTGAGTATTCCAGATACAAAGTAGGGAAAGGTGTTTTATAACTCCCTGTGCATAAAAAATATGGTGGAGTAAGTGATGTTTACATCAATTGATGAAAGTGCACAATGCAACAAAATGCATGTTGGGTCTTTGAAAGAGTTCGAATCATTTTGACAATATAATAATAAGTTTGATCTATTTTAGAAAGAAGGTCTATGGTTGAAATCCGTATAGCCCAAATAGATTGTATTTTTGTATAGATATTCTATTTGAGTTTATAATAGTTTTCATCTCCTTATTTTATTTATGGACAAACCGACTGATTAGCTGATCTATAGAACTGAAAGAGAATCAA
The DNA here is from genome assembly GCA_005019695.1 of Trichopus zeylanicus subsp. travancoricus. Lineage (NCBI taxonomy): Eukaryota > Viridiplantae > Streptophyta > Magnoliopsida > Dioscoreales > Dioscoreaceae > Trichopus > Trichopus zeylanicus. Next base: position 6,618 of record RXID01020966.1, read on the forward strand.
TCTATTGAAATGAAAGTATTACGTAGTTATGTAGGTATAGGGATAAGAAAAAAATAATCCACTCTAACATATTTTATTGGTATTTGTCAAATCTGGCATAACCTAAGATGTCCATACTTATTTATTTTTATTCAAGAGTTTCATGTCCAAGAAGTGCATGGTAAATACCTCCAAAGCCTAAGACTGCAGAAGAAATTAAGTGAAGTATTCCAGATACAAAGTAGGGAAAAGTGTTTATAACTCCCTGTGAAGAAAAAATATGGTGGAGTAAGTGATGTTTACATCAATTGATGAAAGAGCACAATGCAACAAAATGCATGTTGGGTCTTTGAAACAGTTCGAATTATTTTGACAATATAATAATAAGTTTGATCTCTTTTACAACGAAGGTCTATGGTTCAAATCCGTATAGCCCTAATAGATTGTATTTTTGTATAGATATTCTATTTGAGTTTATAATCGTTTTCATCTCCTTATTTTATTTATGGACAAACCGACTGATCAGCTGATCTATAGAAATGAAAGACAATCAATCTATAGAAATGAAAGTATTACGTAGTTATGTATGTATAGGGATAAGAAAAAAATAATCCACTCTAACAGATCCTATTGGTATTTGTCAAATCTAGCATAACCTAAGATGTCCATACTTACTTATTTTTATTCAAGAGTTTCAAATCCAAGAAGTGCATGATAAATACCGCCAAAGCCTAAGACTGCAGAAGAAATTAAGTGAAGTTTTCCGGATACAAAGGTGGGAAACGTGTTTATAACTCCCTGTGAAGAAAAAATATGGTGGAGTGAGTGATGTTTACATCAATTGATGAAAGAGCACAATGCAACAAAATGCATGTTGGGTCTTTGAGACAGTTCGAATCATTTTGACAATATAATAATTAGTTTGATCTGTTTTACAAAGAAGGTCTATGGTTCAAATCCGTATAGCCCTAATAGATTGTATTTTTGTATGGATATTTATTTGAGTTTATAATAGTTTTCATCTCCTTATTTTATTTATGGACAAACCGACTGATCAGCTGATCTATAGAAATGAAAGACAATCAATCTACAGAAATGAAAGTATTACGTAGTAATGTATGTATAGGATAAGAAAAACCTAATCCACGCTAACGATCCGATTTGATATTTGACAAATCTGGCATTAACCTACGAGTCCATATTTATTTTTTATTCAAGAATTTTCAGGTCCAAGAAGTGACATGCTAAAAATACCGCCCACAGCCTAATGACTGCAGAAGAAATTAAGTGACGTACTGCAGATACAACGTAGGGAAAGGTGTTTATAACTCCCGTGAAGAAAAAATATGGTGGAGTAAGTGATGTTTACATCATTTGATGAAAGAGCACAATGCAACAAAATGCATGTTGGGTCTTTGAAACTGTTCGAATCATTTTGACAATATAATAATAAGTTTGATCTGTTTTAGAATGAAGGTCTATGGTTCAAATCCGTATAGCCCTAATAGATTGTATTTTTGTATAGATATTCTATTTGAGTTTATAATAGTTTTCATCTCCTTATTTTATTTATGGACAAACCGACTGATCAGCTGATCTATAGAAATGAAAGACAATCAATCTATAGAAATGAATGTATTACATAGTTATTTATGTATAGGGATAAGAAAAAAATAATCCACTCTAACAGATCCTATTGGTATTTGTCAAATCTGGCATAACCTAAGATGTCCATACTTATTTATTTTTATTCAAGAGTTTCTGGTCCAAGAAGTGCATGATAAATACCGCCAAAGCCTAAGACTGCAGAAGAAATTAAGTGAAGTATTCCAGATACAAAGTAGGGAAAGGTGTTTATAACTCCCTGTGACGAAAAAATATGGTGGAGTAAGTGATGTTTACATCAATTGATGAAAGGGCACAATGCAACAAAATGCATGTTGGGTCTTTGAAACAGTTCGAATCATTTTGACAATATAATAATAAGTTTGATCTGTTTTACAAAGAAGGTCTATGGTTCAAATCCGTATAGCCCTAATAGATTGTATTTTTGTATAGCTATTCTATTTGAGTTTATAATAGTTTTCATCTCCTTATTTTATTTATGGACAAACCGACTGATCAGCTGATCTATAGAAATGAAAGACAATCAATCTATAGAAATGAAAGTATTACGTAGTTATGTATGTGTAGGGATAAGAAAAAAATAATCCACTCTAACAGATCCTATTGGTATTTGTCAAATCTGGCATAACCTAAGATGTCCATACTAATTTATTTTTATTCAAGAGTGTCTGGTCCAAGAAGTGCATGAGAAATACCGCCAAAGCCTAAGGCTGCGGAAGAAATTAAGTGAAGTATTCCAGATACAAAGGAGGGAAAGGTGTTTATAACTCCCTGTGAAGAAAAAATATGGTGGAGTAAGTGATGTTTACAGCAATTGATGAAAGAGCACAATGCAACAAAATGCATGTTGGGTCTTTGAAACAGTTCGAATCATTTTGACAATATAATAATAAGTTTGATCTGTTTTACAAAGAAGGTCTATGGTTCAAATCCGTATAGCCCTAATAGATTGTACTTTTGTATAGATATTCTATTTCAGTTTATAATAGTTTTCATCTCCTTATTTTATTTATGGACAAACTGACTGATCAGCTGATCTATAGAAATGAAAGACAATCAATCTATAGAAATGAAAGTATTACGTAGTTATGTATGTATAAGCATAAGAAAAAAATAATCCACTCTAACAGATCCAATTGGTATTTGTCAAATCTGGCATAACCTAAGATGTCCATGCTTATTTATTTTTATTCATGAGTTTCAGGTCCAAGAAGTGCATGATAAAAAGCGCCAAAGCATAAGACTGCATAAGGAATTAAGTGATGTTTTTCGGATACAAAGGTGGGAAACGTGTTTATAACTCCCTGTGAAGAAAAAATATGGTGGAGTAAGTGATGTTTACATCAATTGATGAAAGAGCACAATGCAACAAAATGCATGTTGGGACTTTGAAACAGTTCAAATCATTTTGACAATATAATAATAAGTTCGATCTGGTTTACAAAGAAGGTGTATGGTTCAAATCCGTATAGCCCTATTAGATTGTATTTTTGTATAGATATTCTATTTGAGTTTATAATAGTTTTCATCTCCTTATTTTATTTATGGACAAACCGACTGATCAGCTGATCTATAGAAATGAAAGACAATCAATCTATAGAAATGAAAGTATTACGTAGTTATGTATGTATAGGGATAAGAAAAAAATAATCCCCTCTAACAGATCCTATTGGTATTTGTCAAATCTGGCATAACCTAAGATGTCCATACTTATTTATTTTTATTCAAGAGTTTCAGGTCCAAGAAGTGTACGATAAATACCGCCAAAGCCTAAGATTGCAGAAGAAATTAAGTGAAGTTTTTCCAGATAACAAAGGACGGAAAAGGGTTTATAACTCCCTGTGAAAGAAAAAAATATGGTGGAGTAAGTGATGTTTACATCAATTGATGAAAGAGCACAATGCAACAAAAAGCATGTTGGGTCTTTGAAACAGTTCGAATCATTTTGACAATATAATAATAAGTTTGATCTGTTTTACAAAGAAGGTGTATGGTTCAAATCTGTATTGCCCTAATAGATTGTATTTTTGTATAGATATTCTATTTGAGTTTATAATAGTTTTCCTCTCCTTATTTTATTTATGGACAAATCGACTGATCAGCTGATCTACAGAAATGAAAGAGAATCAATCTATAGAAATGAAAGAATTACGTAGTTATGTATGTATAGGGATAAGAAAAAAATAATCCACTCTAACATATTCTATTGGTATTTGTCAAATCTGGCATAACCTAAGATGTCCATACTTATTTATTTTTATTCAAGAGTTTCAGGCCTAAGAAGTGCATGATAAATACCGCCAAAGCCTACGACTGCAGAAGAAATTAAGTGAAGTTTTCCAGATACAAAGGAGGGAAAAGTGTTTATAACTCCCTGTGAAGAAAAAATATGGTGGAGTAGGTGATGTTTACATCAATTGATGAAAGAGCACAATGCAACAAAATGCATGTTGGGTCTTTGAAACAGTTCGAATCATTTTGACAATATAATAATAAGTTTGATCTGTTTTAGACAGAAGGTCTATGGTTCAAATCTGTATAGCCCTAATAGAATGTATTTTCGTATAGATATTCTATTTGAGTTTAAAATAGTTTTCATCAACTTATTTTATTTATGTACAAACCGACTGATCAGCTGATCCATAGAAATGAAAGACAATCAATCTATAGAAATGAAAGTATTACGTAGTTATGTATGTATAGGGATAAGAAAAAAATAATCCACTCTAACAGATCCTATTGGTATTTGTCAAATATGGCAAAACCTAAGATGTCCATACTTATTTTTTTTTTTTCAAGAGTTTCAGGTCCAAGAAGTGCATGATAAATACCACCAAAGCCTAAGACTGCAGAAGAAATTAAGTGAAGTATTCCAGATACAAAGAAGGGAAAAGTGTTTATAACTCCCTGTGAAGAAAAAATATGGTGGAGTAAGTGATGTTTACATCAATTGAGGAAAGAGCACAATGCAACAAAATGCATGTTGGGTCTTTGAAACAGTTCGAATCATTTTGACAATATAATAATTTAAGTGTTGAGCTCGGTTTGACAAAGAAGGTCTATGGTTCAAATCCGTATAGCCCTAAGTAGTTTTTTGTAGTGTGGTAGAGATTTCTATTTGAGTTTAGAATAGTTTTCATCTCCTTATTTTATTTATGGTCAAACCGACTGATCAGCTAATCTATAGAAATGAAAGACAATCAATCTAGAGAAATGAAAGTATTACGTAGTTATGTTTGTATAGTGATAAGAAAAAAATAATCCACTGTAACAGAGCCTATTGGTATTTGTCAAATCTGGCATAACCTAAGATGTCCATACTTATTTAGATTTTATTCAAGAGTGTCAAGTCAAAGAAGTGAATGATAAATACAACGCCAAGCCTAAGACTGCAGAAGAAATTAGAGTGAGTTTTGTTCCCGGAGACAAATGGGGAAACGTGTTATAACTCCCTGTGAAGAAAAATATGGTGGAGTAAGTGATGTTTACATCAATTGATGAAAGAGCAGAATGCAACAAAATGCATGTTGGGTCTTTGAAACAGTTCGAATCATTTTGACAATATAAGAATAAGTTTGATCTGTTTTACAAAGAAGGTCTATGGTTCAAATCCGTATAGCCCTAATAGTTTGTATTTTTGTATAGATATTCTGTTTGAGTTTATAATAATTTTTATTTCCTTATTTTATTTATGGACAAACCGACTGATCAGCTGATCTATAGAAATAAAAGACAATCAATCTATAGAAATGAAAGTATTACGTAGTTATGTATGTATAGGGATAAGAAAAAAATAATCCACTCTAATAGATCCTATTGGTATTTGTCAAATCTGGCATAACCTAAGATGTCCATACTTATTTATTTTTATTCAAGATTTTCAGGTCCAAGAAGTGCATGAGAAATACCGCCCAAGCCTAAGACTGCAGAAGAAATTAAGTGAAGTATTCCAGGTACAAAGTAGGGAAAAGTGTTCATTACTCCCTGTGAAGAAAAAATATGGTGGAGTATGTGATGTTTACATCAATTGATGAAAGAGCACAATGCAACAAAATGCATGTTGGGTCTTTGAAACAGTTCGAATCATTTTGACAATATAATAATAAGTTTGATCTGTTTTACAAAGAAGGTCTATGGTTGAAATCCGTATTGCCCTAATAGATTGTATTTTTGTATAGATATTCTATTTGAGTTTATAATAGTTTTCCTCTCCTTATTTTATTTATGGACAAACCGACTGATCAGCTGATCTATAGAAATGAAAGACAATCAATCTATAGAAATGAAAGTATTACGTAGTTATGTATGTATAGGGATAAGAAAAAAATAATCCACTCTAACAAATCCTATTGGTATTTGTCAAATCTGGCATAACCTAAGATGTCCATACTTATTTATTTTTATTCAAGAGTTTCAGGTCCAAGAAGTGCATGAGAAATACCGCCAAAGCCTAAGACTGCAGAAGAAATTAAGTGAAGTATTCCAGATACAAAGTAGGGAAAAGTGTTTATAACTCCCTGTGAAGAAAAAATATGGTAGAGTAAGCGATGTTTACATCAATTGATGAAAGAGCACAATGCAACAAAATGCATGTTGGGTCTTTGAAAGAGTTCGAATCATTTTGACAATATAATAATAAGTTTGATCTATTCTACAAAGAAGGTCTGTGGTTCAAATCCGTATAGCCCTAATAGATTGTATTTTTGTATAGATATTCTATTTGAGTTTATAATAGTTTTCATCTCCTTATTTTATTTATGGACAAACCGACTGATTAGCTGATCTATAGAACTGAAAGAGAATCAATCTATTGAAATGAAAGTATTACGTAGTTATGTAGGTATAGGGATAAGAAAAAAATAATCCACTCTAACATATTTTATTGGTATTTGTCAAATCTGGCATAACCTAAGATGTCCATACTTATTTATTTTTATTCAAGAGTTTCATGTCCAAGAAGTGCATGGTAAATACCTCCAAAGCCTAAGACTGCAGAAGAAATTAAGTGAAGTATTCCAGATACAAAGTAGGGAAAAGTGTTTATAACTCCCTGTGAAGAAAAAATATGGTGGAGTAAGGCATGTTTACATCAATTGAGGAAAGAGCCCAATGCAACAAAATGCATGTTTGGTCTTTGAAACAGTTCGAATCATTTTGACAATATAATAATAAGTTTGATCTGTTTTACAAAGAAGGTCTATGGTTCAAATCCGTATAGCCCTAATAGATTGTATTTTTGTATTGATATTCTATTTGAGTTTATAATAGTTTTCATCTCCTTATTTTATTTATGGACAAACCGACTGATCAGCTGATCTATAGAAATGAAAGACAATCAATCTATAGAAATGAAAGTATTACGTAGTAATGTATGTATAGGGATAAGAAAAAAATAATCCACTCTAACAGATACTATTGGTATTTGTCAAATCTAGCATAACCTAAGATGTCCATACTTACTTATTTTTATTCAAGAGTTTCAAATCCAAGAAGTGCATGATAAATACCGCCAAAGCCTAAGACTGCAGAAGAAATTAAGTGAAGTTTTCCGGATACAAAGGTGGGAAACGTGTTTATAACTCCCTGTGAAGAAAAAATATGGTGGAGTGAGTGATGTTTACATCAATTGATGAAAGAGCACAATGCAACAAAATGCATGTTGGGTCTTTGAGACAGTTCGAATCATTTTGACAATATAATAATTAGTTTGATCTGTTTTACAAAGAAGGTCTATGGTTCAAATCCGTATAGCCCTAATAGATTGTATTTTTGTATGGATATTCTATTTGAGTTTATAATAGTTTTCATCTCCTTATTTTCTTTATGGACAAACCGACTGATCAGCTGATCTATAGAAATGAAAGACAATCAATCTATAGAAATGAAAGTATTACGTAGTTATGTATGTATAGGGATAAGAAAAAAATAATCCACTCAAACAGATCCTATTGGTATTTGTCAAATCTGGCATAACCTAAGATGTCCATATTTATTTATTTTTATTCAAGAGTTTCAGGTCCAAGAAGTGCATGAGAAATACCGCCAAAGCCTAAGACTGCAGAAGAAATTAAGTGAAGTATTCCAGATACAAAGTAGGGAAAGGTGTTTATAACTCCCTGTGAAGAAAAAATATGGTGGAGTAAGTGATGTTTACATCATTTGATGAAAGAGCACAATGCAACAAAATGCATGTTGGGTCTTTGAAACTGTTCGAATCATTTTGACAATATAATAATAAGTTTGATCTGTTTTAGAATGAAGGTCTATGGTTCAAATCCGTATAGCCCTAATAGATTGTATTTTTGTATAGATATTCTATTTGAGTTTATAATAGTTTTCATCTCCTTATTTTATTTATGGACAAACCGACTGATCAGCTGATCTATAGAAATGAAAGACGATCAATCTATAGAAATGAAAGTATTACAATAGTTAGTTTATGTATAGGGATCAAGAAAAAAAATAATCCACTCTAACAGACTCCGATTGGTAAAATTTGTCAAATCTATCTGGCATACCTACGAATGTCCAAGACTTTGTACTTTTTATTCAAGAGTTTCAATGTCCAGACGTGCATGATAATCCCATCCAAGCCTAAGACGCGAAGAAATTAAGTGAGTATTCCAGATACAAAGTAGGGAAAAGTGTTTATAACTCCCTGTGAAGAAAAAATATGGTGGAGTAAGGGATGTTTACATCAATTGATGAAAGAGCACAATGCAACAAAATGCATGTTGGGTCTTTGAAACAGTTCGAATCATTTTTGACAATATAATAATAAGTTTGATCTGTTTTACAAAGAAGGTCTATGGTTCAAATCCGTATAGCCCTAATAGATTGTATTTTTGTATAGATATTCTATTTGAGTTTATAATAATTTTCATCTCCTTATTTTATTTATGGACAAACCGACTGATCAGCTGATCTATGGAAATGAAAGACAATCAATCTATAGAAATGAAAGTATTACGTAGTTATGTATGTATAGGGATAAGAAAAAAATAATCCACTCTAACATATCCTATTGGTATTTGTCAAATCGGGCATAACCTAAGATGTCCATACTTATTTATTTTTATTCAAGAGTTTCAGGTCCAAGAAGTGCATGAGAAATACCGCCAAAGCCTAAGACTGCAGA
>RXID01020967.1:0-19268 GCA_005019695.1 Trichopus zeylanicus subsp. travancoricus
TAGTAGTTGTAGTAGTAGTGATAGTAAGAGAAGAAGCATAATAGTAGCGGTAGCGGTAGCAGTATTAGTTTTGATAGTAGTGGGAGTAGTAGTTGCTGCTGTAGAAGTAGCAGAAGTTGTGATAGTAGTTGTAGAAGTAGCAGTAGCAGCGGTAGTTGTTATCGTAGTCAAAGTGGTTGTAGTACTAGTGGCATTAGTAGTAGTACTAGTAGTAGTAGTACTAGCCATAGTCGTAGTAGTAGTAGTAGTAGTAGTTGTAGGAGTAGCAGTAGTGGTAGTAGCAGTAGCGGTAGTAGCAGCAGTAGTAGTAGCAGCAGTAGTAATAGTAGAAGTAGTAGTAATAGTAGGAGTAGTATTAGTGGAGTAGGAATAGTAGTAGTAGCAATAGTGGTGGTAGCAGTAGCTGTACTACTAGTAGTAGTAGCAGCAGTAATAATAGTAGTAGTAAGAGTAGTAGTTGTACTGCTAGTAGTAATAATAATAGTATAAGTAGTAGCAATAGCAGTTGTAATAGGAGTAATAGTAATAGTAGTAGTGATATTAGTAGTAATAGGTCTAGTAGTATGAGTAATAGTAGTACTAGTAGCAGTAGCAGCAGTAATAGTCATAGTATAAGTAGTAGTAGTAGTTGCAGTAGTAATAGTCATAGTAGTGGTAGTAGTAATAGTAGTAGTAGTTGTAGTAGTGGTAGTAGTAGTAGTACTAGCATTAGTAGTAGCAGTAGTAGTAGTAGTATTGGTAGTTGTAGTAGTAGGAGGAGGAGAAGTCACTGTAGTACAGGCAGCAATAGTAGTAGTAGTGGTAGTAGTAATAGTAGTAGTTTTAGTAGTAGTAGCAGCAGAATAAGTTGTAGCAGCAGTAGCAGCAGTAGTAGTATAAGTAGGAGTGCTTCTACTAGCAATAGGAGTACTGGTAGCAGTAATAGTAGTGGTAGTATAAGTAGCAGTAGTAGTAGTAGTAGTAATAATAACATAAAGAGTAGTTGTAGTAGTAGTAGTAACAATAGGAGTAGTTGTAGTAGTCGCAGTAGTTGTAGTAGTGGTAAAATTAATAGTAATAGTAATAGTTATTGTGGTAGCAGTACTTGTTGTAGTAGTACTAGTAGTAGTGTAGTATTAGTTGTTGTATTAGTAGTAGTAGAGGTAGTAGTAGCAGAAGTAGTAGTAGCAAAAGTAGTAGTAGTAGTAGTAATACCAAAAGTAGTAGTAGCAGAAGTAGTAGTAGAAGTAGTAGTAGAAGTAGTAGCAGTTGTACCAGTAGCAAAAGTAGTAGTAGCAGAAGTAGTAGTAGTAGTAGTAGTGGTAGTATTAGTAATAGTACTAGTAATATGAGTAGTAGTAGAAGTAGTAATACCAGTAGCCAAAGTAATTGTAGGAATTGTTTAGGAGTAGGAGTAGAAATAGTAATAGTACTTGAAGTAGTAGCAATTGTAATAGTAGTAGTAGTAGAAGTAGCAGCTGTAGTAGTAGTTGTTGTAGTTGTTGTTGTAGTAGTAGTAGTGGTAGCAGTTGTAGTTGTTCTAGTAGAAATAGTAATAGTAGTAGCAGCAGTATTGGTAGCAATTGGTGTAGTAGTAGCAGTTGTAGCAGCTACTTTAGTAGTAGTTGTGGTAGTAGTTGTAGTAGTAGCAGTAGTTGCCACACTAGTAGTAGTAGCAGCAGTAGTAGTTATAGTAGCAGTAGTAGGGGTAGTAGTAATAATTGTAGCAGTAGTAGCAATAGTAGTAGTAGTAGTAGCAGCAGCAGCAGTAGCAGTCATAGCAAAAGTAGCAGTAATAGTAGTAGTATTAGCAATAAGAGCAGCAGCAGCAGTAGCAGTAGTAGTATTAGTAGTAGTTATAGTAGTACTAGTAGTTGTAGTAGTAGTGATAGCAGTCGTAGTTGTTGTTGTTGTAGTAGTGGTAGTAGTAGTAGTAAGTGTAGTAGTTGTAGTAGCGGTAGCTATAGTAGAAGCAGTTGTAGTAGCTGTAGTAGTAGCAGTAGTTGTTGTAGTAGTAGCAGCAACATTATTAGTAATAGTAGTAGCCATTGTAGCAGCACTAGTAGTAGTAATAGTAGTAGTTGTAGCAGTAGCACTAGTAGTGGTAATAGTAGATGAAGTAGCTATAGTTATAGTCGTAGTAGCAGTAGTAGTGGTGGTAGTAGTAATTAGTAGTTATTGTAGTCGGAGTAGTACTATCAGTAGTAGTAGTAGTAGCAGTATTAGGTGTTGGAAAAGTTATAGTAGAAGTAGTAGCGGCACCAGTAATCGTAGTAGTAGTATTAGTAATATTTGTATTAGTCATAGTAGCAGTAGTAGGAGTAGTTGAAGTAGAAGTAATAGCAGAAGTTGATGTAGAAGTAGCAGTAGCAACAGCTATAGTCAGAGTAGTAGCAGTAGAAGTAGTAGCAATAGTTGAAGGAGAAGTAATAGTAGTTGTAGTTGTACTAGAAGTGGCAGTAGTAGTGGAAGTAGTAGTAGTTTTAGTAGTCATAGTAGTAGCAGCAGTTGTGGTAGAAGTAGTTGTAGAAGTGGTAGAAGTAGTAGTAGTAGCAGTCATGCCATCGGTAGTAGTAGTAGAACTAGTAGCAGAAGTCGTACTAGTAGCATTATTAGTAGCAATAGTAGTAATAACATTAATAATTGCCGCAAAAGTAGTAGTAGTAGTAGAAATTGTAGGAGCAGTAGTAGTAGTAGTAGGAGTAACAAAAATTGTAGTAGTAGTTGTTGTTGTTGTTGTTGTTGTAGTAGTAGTAGTAGCTGCAGCAGCAGTAGTAGCAGTAGCAGCATCAGTAGTAGTAGTAATAGTAGTAGTAGTAGTTGGAGCATCAAAAGTAAGAGGAGGGGTTGTAGCAGTAGTAGGAGCAGTAGTAGTTATTGTAGTAGCAGTAGCACTGGTGGTACTACTAGCAGTAGTAGTAGAAATTGGTGCGATATTAGCGGATGTAGCACTAGAAGCAATCATAGTGGAAGGAGTAGCAATCGTCGCAGTAGTAGCAGGAGTACTAGTAGTAGTTGCCGTAGTGGAAGCAGCTATAGTAGCAGTAGTAGAAGTAGTAGAAGCAGCAGTAGCAGTAGTAGTAGTAGAAGCAGCAATTGTTGTAGTAGCAGTAACATTAGTAGTAGGAGCAGTAGTAGTGGTATTAGTAGTAGTAGCAGCAAAAGTAGTAGCATTTGCAGAAGGAGCAATAATAGTAGTTGTAGTAGTAGTAGTAGTGACAGAAGTAATAGTAGTTGTTGTAGTAGTAGCAGTAGCTGAGTAATTGGAGTAGTAGAAGCAGTAGTAGTAGTAGCAGCAACAATAGCCATAGTGGTAGCAGAAGTACTGGTAGTGAAGGTAGTAGCAGTAGAAATAGTAGTTGTAGTAGTTGCAACAGCAGGAGTAGTAATAGTCGTCGAAATAGTAGTGGCAGTAGCAGAAATAACAGTAGTAGGAGTAGTAGTTGTTGTTGTTGTAATAGTAGTAGCAGCAGTAGTAGCAGTAGTACCAGCAATAGCGATAATAGCAGCAGTAGTAGCAATAGTAGTAGTAGTTTCAGTTGTTGGGGTACTAGTAGTAGTAGTTTTACTAGTTGAAGTAGTAGTAGTAGCAGCAGTAGTAGCAGTAGCAATAGTAGTAGCAGTAGTTTTAGTAGTAAAAATAGTATTTACACTACCAGTAGCAGCAATAGTACTAGTAATAGTAGCAGTAGAAGTAGCAGTTGTATTAGTAGTAATAGTTGTAGTAGTAGTAGTAGTAGCAGTAGTAGTAGAAAAAATAGTAGCAGTAGCAGGAGCAGCAGTAGTAAGAATAGCAGTAGTAGTTAGCAATAGTACTAGTAGTACTAGTAGTAGAAGTACCAGCAGCAGGAGTAGGTGTAGGAGTAGTAATAGTAGTAGTAGTTGTTGTAGTAGTAGTAATAGTAGGAGAAGAAGTCATAGGAGTAGCAGTAGCAGTAGTAGTATTAGTTTTGATAGTAGTAGTAGTTGTTGTTGTAGTAGAAGTAGCAGTAGCAGTAGTAGTTGTTATAGTAGTCATAGTGGTAGTAATATTAGTTGCATTAGCAGTAGTACCAGTAGTAGTACTTGTAGTAGTCACAGTGATAGTAGTAGCAGTAGCAGCAGTAGTTGTTGTTGTTGTAAGAGTAGCATTAGGGGTAGTATCAGTAGCGGTAGTAGCTGTAGTAGTAGTAGTAACACTAGTAATAGTAGAAGCAGTAGTAGTAGGAGGAGTAGTAGCAGTAGGAGTAGTAGTAGTAGTATTAGTACTAATAGTAGAAGTAGGAATAGTAGGAATAGACGTAGTAACAGTAGTAGTAGTAGCAGTAGTAGTAGGAGAAGTAATAGTTACTTCGACTCAAACTGCTACTACAACTACTACAAAGCCTACTACTCCTGCTACTCGAACTCCTACTCCTGCTGTTACTACTACTACTACTGCTGCTGCTAGAACAACAAGAACAAACACTACTACTCTTGCTATACTACTACTACTGCTACGCCTAACACTCATACTACTACAACTAATATTGCTACTGCTACAAATACTACTACACCTACTACTACTACTTCTACTACTACTACTACTACTACTACTATTACTACTAGTACAACTTCTACTATTACCACTCCTATAACTACCGGAACTACTGCTACCAATACTAACACTATTACTACTACTACCAATACTAACAATCCCAATACTACTACTATTACTACTACTACTACTTCTACAACTACTACTACAACAACAACTACTACTATTGCTACTACCACTCCTACTCCTATTCCTACCACTTTTACCCCTCCTACAACTACTACTACCCCCACTCCAACTAACACTACTACTAATACTACTACTACTACTGCTACTACTACTACTACTACTACAACAACTTATACTAGTACAAGCACTACTACTACTACAAGTACAATTGCTACTACTACTACTCGTACAACTACTAGTACAATTCCTACTAATGATAATACTACTACAACAACTACTACTACTACAACTATTCTTATAACTACACCAACTCCTACTTCACCTCCTACAACTACTCCTACTCCTACACCTACTACTACAACTATTGCTCCAACTACCACTACAGCTACTGAAACTACCACTCCTACTCTAACTCCTACTGCTATTGTTGCTACTACAAACTAGGCTAATGATCACACTACACGACCACCACTACTACGACCACCACAACTACACTCACACTACACTAGTACTACTAACTACTACTAACTACTACTACCTTCTAAAATCTAAACCCGTAGGACAATTGCTACTAATTTACGACGTCCAACTACAACTGTAACAACTTCTACGAATACCAACACTACTACTACTACAGCTTCTAATACTAACACTCCTACTACTTCTACTACTCCTACCACTGCTACTAATAGCACTCCTACGACTACTACTACCACTACTACAAATCCTACTACTACTCCTACTCCAACTGTCACTCCAACTGTTACTAGTACTACTATGACTACTACTTATATTACAACAACAACTAATACCAATATTACAATACTACAACTCCTACCGCTACTCCTATTACTAATACTCCTACTACTACTACTAATATTACTACTCCAACTACTACTACTACTACTACACTCCTACACTCCTACTACTACTACTACTATTACCACTGCTACTACTACTACTACTACTACTATTACAATTACCACTACTCCTACTACAACTACTACTGCTACTGCTACTCGTAATAATACTATTGCTCCAAATAGTCCTACTACTACTACTACTACTACCTCTACTACTATTCCGACTCCTAGTACTACTGCTACCCCTACTCCTACAACTCTTACTGCTACTACTGCTACCCCTACTCCTATTCCAATGCCTACTCCAACTCCTACAACTACTACACCTACTAGTACTGCTGTTACCACAATTCCAACAACTACAACTCCCACTATTACTCCTACTCCAACTCCTACAGCTACTACAATGACTAGTACCACTGCTACCACTGCTCCACCAACTACAACTCCTACTACAGCTCCTGCTACTATAACTAGAACATCAATAACAACAACAACAACTACTACTACTACTACTGTAACTACTACTAATATTACAACTACTACTGCTACTCTTGCTCCTACTACTATAACTACAACAACTACTACTACTATTACTACTACTACTACTACTACTACTACCACCACTACTACTACTACTACTACTACTACTACTACTATTACTACTATTACTACTACTACTACTACTATTACATCTACTACTATTGCAACTCCTACTCCTACTACTGCTACTACTAATACTCCTCCTACTACTACTACGACTACTACTATTCCTACTCCTCCTAAAACCCTTACTACTTCAACAACTACTACTAATACTGCCACCACTTTTCCATCCACTACAACTACCACTACTACACCTAGTACAACTCCGACTACTACTACTACTACTATTGCTATGGCTACTACTCCTGCTACTACTACAACTACTTCTATTCATACTCCAAAAACAGCTACCACTACTACTCCTACTAGTAGTACTAAAACTACTACAACTACTATAACTCCTACTCCAACTCCAACTCCTACTACTACTCCTACTTAACCACTACTAGAACTACTGTTACTACTACTGCAACTACGGCTGCTACAACTAGTGCTACGACTATGCCTCTGCTGCTAGTACATCTGCAACTGCTACTTCTACTACTACTACTACTTCTACTACTACAACGGCAACTACTACTATTACTAGTAGTTCCACTACAACCACTACTACCACTACTACTAGTACTACTACAACTCCTCCTACCGCTACTACTACTACCACTACAAACCATGCTGCAAATCCTACTCAAATGCCTCCTCCTGCTTTTACTACTGCTCGTACTCCTCCTGTCGCTATTACTACAACAACTACAAACCCTAGTGCTTCTCCTACTCAAACTCCTACTTCTGCTATTACTACTATTGCTACCACTACAACTACAACAATAAGAACAAACGCTACTACCCTTACTAAGCTACTACTACTATACTACTACTGCTACTACTACAAATAGTACTACACCAACTACTACTACAACAACAACTACTACCACTCCTAACACTCTAACTACTACTGCCACTACTGCTACTATTACAAATAGTACTACACCTAATAATACTACTACTACTACTACAATAACTACTACTACTCCTATCTCTCCTACAACTTCAACTACTACTACTCCCACTACTACTACTTCTACTACACTCCTACAACAACTACTACGACTACTACTACTACTACTACTACTATTATTACAACAACTACTACGACTACTACTACTACTATTACTACTACTCCCACTACTACTGCTACTCCAACTGGCACTATTGCTACTACTACTCGTATGAATAAAACTACTCCAAACACTCCTACTACAATAACAACAACAACTACTACTATTGCTACTTGCTACTCCTACTTCTACTATTACTACTACTGCTACTATTGCAGCTACTACTATTACTACTTCAAAAAAATACTACTGCTACTACTACTACTACTACTGCTGCAACTTCAACTACTACTACTACTACTACTACTACTACTACTACTAGTCTCGCTACTGCTGCTGCTGCTACTACTACTACTACTACTACTACTATTACTAGTACTAGTACTACTGCTACTACTACTACTACTACTAGTACAATTGATACTATTACTACTACAACTAAAGGAACTACTACTACTAATAGTAACACTACTAATACTACCACTAGTATGCTACTAAGACTAACGCTCCTACTACTTCTACCACTACAACTACTACAATTTTTACTACTCCCGGCACTCCTACGACTTCTACAACTATGACTCCCAACTCCAACTACTACTAATATGGCTACTACTACTACTACTATTGCTGCTGCTGCTGCTACTACTATGACTACTCTTACTGCAACTACTGCTCCTACTACTACTAATATAACCAGTAATACTACTACTACCCCAAACAATCCTACTACCACTACTATTGCAATAACTGCTACTACTACTACAACTACTACTACTACAACTAATACTACTACTACTACTACTGCAGTTGCAACTATGACTACTACTACATTACTAGTTGGATAACACCTACAACTACTACTCCTTCCACAATTTCTACTACTGCTACTACAATGAAAATAACTACTACGATTACTTCTATTACTGCATTTGCTACTATACCTTCTACTTCCACAATTTCTACTACTACTACTACTATTCCTACTCCTACTCCAATTATTGCTACTTCGAGTACTACACCTACTACTGCTACTACAGCTACTATGATACCTACTTCAACTATGACTGCTACTACAACTCCTACTACTAGGACTGCCCCCACTACAACTACTACTACACCTATTACAACTCCTACTCCAACACCTTCTACAACCACAGCTAGTATTACTGCAACTACTACTCCTACTACTACTACTACCGCTACTACTACCATAACTACTACTATAACTACAACTAATGGTACTAATACAACTAATACTAACACTACTACTACTACTCGTACAACTACTACCACTAATACTACTATTCCTGCTACTACTCCTACTCCTACATTGACTACCACCACTACTACTTCAACTACTACTACCACTATTACTACTTGTACTATTACTACTACTACTATTACAATTGCTGCTGCTATAGTTACTACTGCCACAACTGCTACAACTGCTACAACTACTGCTACTACCGCAATGGCTACTACTACACTACTACTATTACTCCTACTACTGCTCCCACCCACACACAAACTCCGTCTACTACTCCTACTACTATGACTACGACCGCAACTACCATGATTACTCCAACTCCTACTACTACTACTGCTACTCCTACTACTGCCACGACCACAACAACAACAACAACTACTACTACTACTACAACAACTACGACTCCTCTTACTACTACAACTGTTACAGCTACTACTATTACGACTACTCTGATTACTACAACAGCTCCTACTATGACTACTACTACTACTACTACTACTATTATTACTCGTACTAATACTGCTACTCCAAACAGTACTACTACTACTACTACTACTACTACAGCTATTATTATTACTACTACTACTGCTACAACTATTATTACTACTGCTACTACAATACTACTAGTACAACTGCTACTACTATTACTCCTTCCGTTACTCCTACTACTAGTACAACTATTACTATTGCTACTGCTATAACTACCATCACAACAACAATAACTAGTGCTACTACTTTTGTGCAACTACTACTACTAATACCACAGCTATTGTTGTTGTTGTTGCTACTACTACTATGTCTCCTATTGTTGCTGCTACTACCGCTAGTACTACTATTGATCCTTTTTCTCTTGCTACTGTTGCTATTGCTATTCCGAGAGCTACAAATGCTACTAGTACTTTTGATCCTGCTACTACTACTACTACTAGTACGGCTCTTGTGGCTCCAACTGCCACTGTTGCTGCTATTTGCACTACTACAGGTATTACAGCTTCTACTGCTCCTGCTACTGCTACTACTACTACTACTACTACTACTACTACTACTACAGTTACTGCTACTACTATTGCTACTACTATCGCAACTACTATGGCCAATACAACCACTACTGTCCATGCTGCTACGACAACTGCTACTACTGCTATTGCTACTACTAGTACTACTACTACTACAACTATTACAACTGCTGCTACTGCTGCTACCACTACAAGAACTACTACTACTGCTACTACAACTACAACTCTTACAACTACCACAACTGCTACTACAACTTTTGCTGTTGCTGCTACTCCAACTACTGCTCCTGCTACATCTCCTAGCACAACATCTACAGCTACTACTACTGGTGGAACTATTGCTACTGCTGCTTCTACTACTACAACTACAACAACAACAATAACAACTACGACTACTACTACTACTTTTAATACTACTACCAGTATTACTACTCCTACAGTTGTTGTTGGTGCCGCTGCTACTACTACTACTACTTTCGCTACTATAACAACAACTACTACTGCTGTTGCTACTACTACTACTACTTCTGCTACTATAACAACAACTACTACTGTTGTTGCTACTACTACTACTACTTCTGCTACTATAACAACAACTACTACTATTGTTGCTACTGCTACTACTACTATGATAACAACTGCTACTTCTACTACCACTACTACTACTGCTCTTAATACTACAATTGTTGCTGCTAATACTACTACTAATATTCCCACCACAACTGCTACTACTTCTACTACTACAACTACAACAACCACTACTATTCCTACTACTGTTGCTACTGCCGCTACTACAACTGCTAATACTACTACTATTGCTGCTGTTGCTCCTACTACTACTTCAGCTACTACTCCAACTACTACACCTACAACTATAATTACTACTACTACTACTGCTACTACTACAACAGCAGCTACTACAATGACAACTACTACTACAACTACTTCTATTGCTACTACTAATGCCACTACTCCAATTACTACCACTACTACCACTAGTACAACAACAACTACTACTACCATACAACTACGACAACTAATTACTACAACAACAACTACGACTACTACTACCACCACTACTCCAACAATTACAACTCCTAGTAGTACTCCTACTACAACTCCTACTAATATTACTAGTACCCCTACTACTAGTCTTACAACAACACCTACTCCAACTCCTACTGCTACTATTACTCGTAGTACTACCACTACTACTACTACTACTACTACTTCTAGTACTACTACTACTACTACTACTACTAGTACTACTACTACTACTACTACTACTACTACTACTATAATTGCTACTACTAATACTACTGCAACTACTGCTACTGCTACAACAACAACAACTACTACTACCTTAACTACTACTACTGCTACTACAACAACTACTGATGTTGCAGCTAGCACAACTACAATAGCAACTACCACTAATACTCCTGCTACTACCACTACTATTAGTATTACAACCACTACAACAACTACTAGCACTACTACTACAACCACTACTACTACCAATACTACTAATATGACTACTACTACAACTACTCCTACAACTACTATGATTACTAATACCAGTACTACTGCTACTACTACTCCTATTGCAACTACTACTACAACTACTACTACTACTACTGCAACTGCTACTATTACAATACCACTCCTACTGCTACTGCTACTACTAGTACTACTACTACTGCTACTACTGCCACTATTGCTTCTACTACTACTACTACTATTACCACTACTACTGCTACAGTTGGTACTACTACTACTACAGCTACTGCTTCCCCTACTAATTCTACTACTGCTACTACTAGTCTGACTATGGCTATAACTACTGCCACTACTTCCCCTACTACTTCTACTACTACTACTACTACTATTACCTTTGCTACTACTGCTGCTGCTGCTCCCAATACAACTACAACTAATGCTACTGCAACTACGGCTACTACTGTTCCAACTATAGCTACATCTACTACTACTACACCTACTCCTTCTGCCACTACTACTTCAGTTACTACTGTTACTACTGCTGCTACTGCTACTACGACAGCTACTTCTGCTGCTGCTCCTACTACTACTACAAAAACTACTACTACCATCACTACTACTTTAACTGCTACAACTTCCACTCACACTACTGTTGCTACTGCTATTGCTACAACTGCTACTAATACAACTACTATTACAACTGTTTCTACTATTGTAACTACTATAACTACCAGTACGGCTATTACTACTGCAACTACTAATACAACAACAACAGCTACTACTAATACTACTACTACTGTTGCTACTACTACCGCTCTTGCTACTGCCACTACTATTCTTTTCTGACTAGTACTACTTCTGCTACTAGTACTACTACTTCTACTTCTACAACAATTATTACCACTACCACTACTACTACAACAACTACAACTACTGCTACTACTACTGCTATTGCTACAACTACAACTATTACTACTACAACTACCACCATAACTACTACTACAACTGCTACTACCGATTTTGCTGCTATAACAACAACAACTACTGTTATCTCTAGTACTACTACTAGTAGTACTATTGCTACTACTACTTCTACTACTACGGGTACTATTTCTACTACTCCTTCAACTACTACTACAACTACTGCTACTGCTACCATTACCGATACTACTACTATTTCTACAGTGACTTCTACTACTACTACAACATTAATACTTCTGTTGTTGTTGCTGCTATTACTTGTGCTCCTACAACTACAATTGTTGTGACTACTGCTACTGCTACAACTACTACTACTATTGATGCTCTTATAACTATAGCTACTATTGCCGCTTTTGTAACTACTACTACTACTACTACTACTACTACTACTACTACAATGACCACTACTGCTATTACTATGAGTATTAGTACTACTACATCTGCGACAACAACAACAACTACTTCTACGACTACTTCTAGTACTACAACTACTACTGTTGCTACTACAACAACTGATGCTACTAGTACTACTACTGCTACTACTACTACTACTACTACTACTACTACTACTACTACAACTACTGCTACTACTACAACTACTATAACTACAACAACTACTACTAATACTACTACTACTACTACTACTACTTCTACTCCTAATACTACAATTATGACCACCACAGCTACTATTACTACTACTACTCCTAATACTATGGTTACTACTACTTTTTTTACTACTCCAACAAATACTATTGTAACTAATACTAATGTTACTCCCACTACTACTACTACTCCTCCTCCTACTACTACTACTACCTACTGCTACTATTTCCATAACTTCTAATGCTACTTCTTCTACAACTCCTATGCGAACTACTATTACTACCACAACGACTATTGTCGCTGCTACTGCTACTACTATTGTTGCTGCAACTTCTATTACTACTCTGACTCCTACTACTTCTACTGCTACTCCTACTACTACTCCTACTACTTCTGTTACTACTCCTACTGCTACTACTTCTTCTACTACAACAACAACAATTACTACTCCTACTACTGCTACTACAACTATTGATACTATTACTACTACTACAACTACTACAACTACTACTACTCCTACTACTACTACTACCACTACTACTAATACTACTACTACAACTACTTTAACTACTACTACTGCTGCTGCTACTACTGCAACTACTACTACTACAACTACTACAACTACCACTACACCTCCTACTACTGCTACTAGTACCACTACGGCAACTACTAGTACTACTACTGTAACTACCACTACTGCTACTACTTCTGCTACTGCTACTGCTACTACTACTCCTACAATGACTATAACTACTGCCACTACTTCTCCTACTACTTCCAGTACTACTGCTGCTGCTACTACTACTACTGCTGCTGCTGCCAATACTATTACAACTAATGCTATTGCAACTACTGCTACTACTGTTGCAACTATAGCTACATCTTATACTATTACACCTACTACTTCTACAACTACTACTTTAGTTACAACTGCTACTACTACTACTAGTACAAAAACTACTACAACTGTTACTGCTACTTTAACTGCTACAACTTCTACTCATACTACAGTTATTGCTGCTGCTGATACAACCATACAACTACAAATACTGTTACTACTGTTTCTACTACTACAACTACTCGCACAGCAATTACTACTGCAACTACTAATACAACAACAACAACTATTACTAATACTACTACTACTACTGTTGCTACTATTAATGCTCTTGCTACTGCTACAACTACTTCTGCTATTAGTACTGCTACAACAACAACTACTACTATTATTATTACTACCACTACTACTACGGCGACTACAACTACTGCTACCACTACGGCTACTGCTACTACTACAACTATTACTACTACAACTATTACTACTACAACTACTACCACAACTACTACTACAACTACTACTACTGATTTTGCTGCTATAACAACAACTACTACTGTTATCGCTACTACTACTACTAGTACCACTATTGCCACTACTATTGCTACTGCAACCACTACTACTTTTGCTGTTGCGGCTACTATTTCTACTACTCCTTCAACTCCTACTACAGCTACTACTACTACTACCATTACTGCTGCTACTACTACTACAGCGACTACTACTACTACAACACTAACACTTCTACTATTATTGCTGCTACTACTAGTGCTCCTACAACTACGATTGTTGCGACTACTGGTACTTCTACAGCTACTACTACTACTGATGCTTTTATAACGACAACAATTATTGCCGTTCTTGTAACTACTGCTACTATTACTACTACTAATACTACAACGACTACTACTGCTATTACTATGAGTATTAGTACTACTACTTCTGCGACAACAACAACTACTACTTCTACTACTACTTCTAGTACTATTGCTACTACTGCTACTACTACAACAACTGATGCTGCTGCTACTACTACTACTCCTGCTACTACTACTACTAATACTAGTACTATGACTACTACTATTACTACCAATACTACTACTACTACTACATCTACTCCTAATGCTACAATTATGACTACTACATCTACTATTACTACTACTACTACAAATACTACTATTACTGCTACTATTTGTACTACTCCAACAAATATTATTATTAATAATACTAATGTTACTACCACTACTACTACTACAACTACTGCTACTACTACTACTACCTCTACTTTCTGCTACTATTTCTACAACTTCGGCTGCTACTTCTTCTACAACTCCTATGAGAACTACTATTACTACCACTACTGCTACTTTCGCTACTACTACTGCTGCTGCTGCTTCTATTACTACTCCTACTACTACTACTTCTACTTCTACTCCTACTATTACTCCTGCTTCTATTACTACTCCTACTGCTACTACTTCTACTATTTCTTCTATTACAACAACTACCACTACTACTTCTACTGCTGCTACTACCACAACTGATACTATTACTACTACCACAGCTACGACGACAACAACAACAACAACAACTACTACTACTAATACTACTACTGCTACTTTAACTACTATTATTGCTGTTGCTGCTGCTGCAACTACTACTACAACTACCACTCCTCTTGCTACTGCTACTAGTACCAATACAGCAACTACTAGTACTACTACTGTAACTACTACTTCTGCTACTACTACTGCTGCTGCTACTTCTACTACTACTACTGCTACTTACTGCTACTATTTCCACAACTGCTACTGCTAATTTTCTCCAACTCCTATCAAAACTACTATTACAACCGCTACTACTGCTATTGCTACTACTGCTATTATTACTACTGCTGCTACTTCTATTACTACTCCTACTACTACTACTTCTACTGCTACTCCTACTACTACTTCTACTACTTCTATTACTACTCGTACTACTACTACTTCTACTACTTCTTCTACTACAACAACTACTACTACTACTTCTACTGCTGCTGCTACTACTACTAATACTATTACTACTACTGCTGCTACAACGACTACTACTCCTCCTCCTCCTCCTCCTCCTCCTCCTCCTACTACTACTACTACTACTACTACTACTACTACTACTACTACTACTATTTTAACTACTGCTGCTGCTGCTGCTGCTGCTGCAACTACTTCTAGTACAAGTACTACAACTATAGCTCCTCCTCCTCCTACTACTGCTACTAGTACCACTACGACAATTGCTAGTACTACTACTATGACTACTACTGCTGCAGCTACTGCTGCTACTGCTACTGCTACTATTGCTACTTCTACTACTACTATTGCTACTACAACTACCACTACTACTACTGATACCAATACTACTTCTCCTGCTACTACTACAACAATAACTACTACTACTCCTACTACTACGAGCACTACTACTACTACAGCTTATTACTCCTACTACCACTACTACCACTATGACTCTAGCTGCTACTACTATGATAACTACTACCACTGCTACTGCTACTACTACTAATGTAACACCTAGTACTATGATAGCAACTACTACTACTACTACCACTACTATTACTACTTCTACTACTATAGCTACTGCCAATACACCTATTACTTTTAGTAATACTACTACTACTACCACTACCACTGTTACTACTACTACTTCTACTACTACTACTACTACTCCAGCTACTACTATTACTACTGCCACTATTTCCCCTACTACTATTATTGTTAGTACTACTACTACCACAACTTCTCCTACAACCACGGCTATTACGACTACTGCTACAGCTACTACTACTTCTTCTACTACAAATACTACTGCTACTACTGCTACTACTTCTACCATTGCTACAACTGCTGCTGCACTTACTACTAATCATACTAATAGTTCTACTTTGACAATAAGAACTGCTTTTGCTACTACTTCAACTGCTATTACTATAACTACTACAGCTACTAGTACTACCACCGCTACTACTACTACTGCTGCTACTACAACTACTACTACAACTTCTATAACTCCTACTATTACACAACGGGTACTACTATCACCAGTGCTACTGCTATTACTACTACTACTGCTCCTATTGCTAGTACTGCTATTTGTGCTACTACTACTACTACGTGTACGACTACAACTTCTTCTTCTACTACTAATTCTACTCCTACAACTATAATTACTACCTCTATGACAACTTCTACTATTATTAATACTAATGCTACTACTACTACTACAACTTGTAATATTATTGCTACTACTAATACTATGACTACTACTACTACCACTACTTCTGCAAAAAATGCTACTACTATTACTACTTCTGCTACTTCTTTTTTTACTACTACTACTTCTACTGTTGCTACTGCTTCTTATACAACTACTACTATTAATGTTACTACTAATACTACTACTACTACTGCTACTACTACTAAGGCTACTACTACTACTACAACTACTACTACTATTACTACTACTACTACTACTGTTACTACTGCTACACGTACTACTACTACTGAGGCTATTACTACTACTACTACTACTACTAGCACTATTACTACTACTGCTACTACTATTACTACTACTACTGCTACTTTTGCTTTTATGTCTACTACTACAACTACTAGAACTAATACAACTGCTACTCCTGCTACTGCAACGTGTATCTCTTCTACAAATACTACTGCTCCTACGGCTGCGGCAACTACAACAACAACTGCTGCTGCTGCTGTTACTGCGGCAACTACTGCTACTAAAACTGCTATTTATGCTATTACTACTACTAATACCACCACTATTGTTACTACTATTGCTACTAATATTACTGCTACAACAACACTACTGCTACTACTACTACTTCTACAACTATTACTGCTACTACTGATACTATTACTACTACTATTTCTACTATTGCTACTACTATTGCTTCTACTGCTACAACTACTGTTGCTGCTTCTACTACTGATACCATTTCTACTTCTGCTACTACTACTACTACTGTTGATGCTACTGTTGCTAACACTACTACAACCACTGCAGCTAGCGCTACTACTACTACTACTACCAACACCACCACTACTACTACTAATACTACTACTGCTGCTGCTGCTGCTACTACTACTACTATGACAACCATTATTTTTGCTACTACTGCTCTTACTATTGCTACTGCTACTATAACTACTACTACTATTGCTGCTCCAACAACAACAACAACTACTACTAGTAGTACTAATACAACTACTACAACTATTGCTGCAGCTGCCACTACTACTACTACTACTGTTGCAACTACTTCCACTACTATTACATCTAATACTATTGCTGCTACTACGACTACTACTAATGTTGCTGCTACTATTGCTACTAACGTGACTACTACTACTGCTGCTGCTGCTATTTTTGCTACTGCTACTACTCTTACAAATAATGCTACTATTATACCTACTACTATTACCGTTACTGTAGCGACTAAAGCTCCTACTATCGCAACTGATGCTATTGCTGCTATAACTGCTACTATTGCTACTACTGAATATCCTATTGCTACTACAACAGCTACCACAACTACCGCACCTACTACTCTACTACTACTACTACTGCTATTGTACTACTGCTACATCTATAATTGCTACTACTGCTTTTGCTTCTACTATGACTACAACAACTACTACTACAGTGACAACCACTACTACTACTGCTACTACTGCTCCAACTTATACTACTACTCCTCCTATTACTACTACTAAGACTACAACAAGTTCTCATGCTACTACTACTATTACTACTACTTCTACTACTTTGCCTACAACTACAACTCTAGCAACTACTGCTGCTACTGCTATTGCTACAACAACTACTACTATTACTACTACTTCTGCTACCACTGCCACTATAACAACAACTACTACTGCCACTATACTACTATGTTTGTTGCTACTGCTACTACTACTATGTTTGTTGCTACAACTACTATTGCTACTATACTACTACTCCTACTACTACTTTTTCTACTACTACTACTTCTACTACTACTACTACTAGTACTAGTACAACTACTGCAGCCATGACTACTACTGTTATTGTTGCTACTGCTACTACTACTACTACTATTGCTGCTGCTATTATTACTACTTCAGCTACTACCATTTTGCTACTACTACTACTACTACTGCTACTACTACTACTACTGCTACTATCACTTATGCTACTAATACTACTTCAAGTGCTACTACAACTGCTACTAGTACTACTACTACTATCTCAACTACAACTGCAGCTATTATTACTCTGTTTCTCCTACTAATACTACTGTTGCTGCTACTACTATGTATACTATTTCTTCTACTACTAGTTCTAAGACTACTGCAATGGCTACTAATGCTGCTATTACTACTGGAACTCAACTTCTACTTCTGCTGCTACTACTACTGCTATAACTACCACTGCTGCTATAACAACTACTACTATTACTACTACTACTTTGACAATTACTTCTACTGCTGCTACTACTACAACTACTGCTGCTGCTGCTACAGCTACCACTATTGCTGCTACTACTACTGCTACTCTGCTGTTGCTACTGCTGCTACTACTACAACAACTGCTACTACAACTACAACTATTTTTGCTACTATTACTATGCCAACTCCAATAACTACTATTACTGCTACCACTACTACTACTGTTGCTGCTGCTACTGCTGCTACTGCTTCTACTACTACTATTACTACCACTGCAACTACTGCTAC